>JAQBSW010005744.1:0-54765 GCA_029291075.1 Eudiplozoon nipponicum | reverse complement strand
AAGGCATGTAAAGATATTCGAAAAGGCCAAATGGAGTGATGACTGCAGTTTTCTCGATATCCTCTGGTGCTACCGGGATGTGATGGTAGGCTTGTCTGAGGTCAATCACTGAGAAGAAATTGCTGCCGTTGAGTTTTTCAAGTAAAGTGTTAATATTTGGAATAGGATATGCATCAGATTTTGTCACTGAATTTAGCTTACGGTAGTCTCCGCAGGCTCTGTACGATCCGTTTGATTTAGAGACTAAGTGCAGTGGTGACGCCCATGAACTTTTCGATGGTCTGATGATTCCCTCTTCCAAAAGCCTTGAGAATTCTTCTTGGGCAGCTTTCAGCTTAGCAGGGGCCAGTGGTCGCTTCTTGAGTGCAATAGGTTGTCCTTCTGTGACGATATGGTGCATCGTGTTGGAGACTCGTAGCTCTGACTTGTTAAGATCGAAAAGCGACTTGTATTTTTGAAGAGCTGCTGATATCTCTGCTGAATGATGCACTGGGGTTGGCTGAATGACCTGTAACTCCAAACGCTCGGAGGCAAGTGTCCAAAAACTTTGCTCAAGTCCGGTGGAGGGGTCGATGATCTTTTGATTGGCAAGATCAACAATGAGCCGAAATTTCAGAAGGAAATCAAGGCCTATTATATTATGTGAGACCTTGGCAATGATGAAGTTGTGGGAAAATTCACGTCGTAGACCTATGTTGAGTGTGCGGTACCGGCAGCCATAAGTTGGTATGGGCTCGCCTGTAGCTGTTGCGAGAAGAACGCCTAGCGACATCTCGGCCATTGAATCACCCTTGAGAACTGAGACTGCTGCACCTGTGTCTACGATGAACTCTTCGCCAGTTTTGAAATCAAGAAGGTGCAGAAGCTCGTTGGGCTGTTTGGCCGGGTCATGCAAACAAGTAGGCTGGTGATTGCGACCGGCGTTGTCCGTTTGGTTCTCTATGTGAAAAATTCGGCGTGGACGAAAAGAGTCGACAGGGATGTCGGATTGTAGTTGGCTTCTTCCCTGTGGCGCCGCTGATGCCGTTGATGCGCAGAAAGTACGGTCTTCTACTTCCTGCGCCAGACGTTTCCCGATACTGATGCACCCTTGTGCCTGTGGTCTGTTGTCCTTTCCGTCAGCTGTGGAAATTGGCACTCATTCGGAAATTCTTCGGAACGACAAAGACAGACTTGGCATGAATAAAAAAACTTCTGGTGGTTATAACACCAGTTCTTTGGGGCATATTTATTAAAGGATTGCGGGGATCTCGATCGCCGCCTACGAACGAATTTGGGTCGAGCATTCATTTGATTTAGCTCGGATTTGGTAATGGCCAATCCTTCTAGAACTTTAGCCATGTTCGCCACTGTCCTCTCTAAAGAGGAGAGTCTATCATCTTGCGGGGGTGAAGAAAAGGATGATGGATTCACTTTGGGTTCCAAAACCCTATATTCTAACTCACATCTCTCAGATAAGTCATCTATAGAGAGAGTGTTGGGAAGTTGTCTGGCAAAGAGTTTTAATGTTTGTGGAAGATTGTTAATAAAAACAACCTTAGCCTCATGGTCAGAAATGTTGGTTTTATACCAACGTTTCCGTAATTCCCTCAATATTTCGATGGGGCCAAGGTTTGGCATGTCTAACTGCGCATATTTGTTTATTATCTGCTCAGTTTCTGTGGGCCCAAGCTAGGATTCTACTTCGTTTTGTAGGCCCAAAATGGGATTAGGTAGCTTCCTAATGGCCTCAAGCTTAGGATAAATCCGTCGCTGCAATTCAGAAGGTAGTTTAGCAAAAACCTTCGACAGTTTTTGATGACTGTCATAATCAGGAAACGGGGAGAAAGCGGAGTCTACGCGCATAAAGAATAGTTCACTATCTCCATCCCAAACAGGAACATCAATATCTAAAATTGGACCTGACATTCTAACAATCTTACGGGATCTTAAAAGCATAAATTTATAAGCAATATGAAAATGTATAAATATACTTTAACGAAACGCTTACCCACAAACAGCTTCCACAGCTGAATGAGCGCAGAACAAAACACGTCACAGTAACTGCTTCCAAAAATTGAAATTATCCGCAATTGAGCCTGTCGAGTACGTACGGTGCAGTTTTGTACGTAGGAAAGTTGAACAGAGGGCCTGTTGGCCTTTGATGCCAATGTATTATTATTATTATACCCCAAAAAAATTCACCAGAAATCCACGAATATATACCCAACAAAATTCCCAGAAGACCACGATCAGGGTAAAGAAAACGCAAATGTTAATCTATTTTTATCCCAAATAAATGAAAAAGGAAGTCAATTTTATTTATACCAAAAAAATCAGAACAATAATCAATATCCTGGCGCGGTCGCCAATTTTGTAAACGCCCCGGCTTCAAGTAAATGCCGTACGACGTTACAAACTCGGTTAAGGTGCTCTGAATATAGATATTTTACTGATAGGGGGCCCTTAACAGGGCCTGGTCGTGCGTTCTCCTGAATTATTCAGAGTGTGAAGATGTCCTAGAGCCTTGGGTTGACTCTGGCTGTGGTTCCTTCTGTTGTTGCGTTGTAATCACGATGTGGAAAAGCTCGTTGAAGTTCTGCATTAATTGGCTCGTCTCGCTGGTTTTACCACAAAAAGATGAGTCACGGATGTTGCCAATTGTTGGTGAAACGAATCCAATCACCAGCGTAGGTATTGACAGCCGACAGAACGCACACGCGTAATGCAAAGCAGAAGGCAAATGCGACAACTGACTTGCATGGTAAATTGCCGTGCTTAAATACCATGCCATATTAATATATGTCTACTTGCACACTATTGGTTAAACGGCAAGTTTCGCTTTTTTCTCATTGGTGCAACGTAAATAAAAGTGAATTTAATTTACGCAATATGTAGGCTATTAATTTGTGTCGTTACAGTTTATTTACTGTGCTTTGTTTAAGATCAATCGTTCAAACCTTTTATGGAAACAAAACCCACCTTTTGTAATCTAGGTTTCGCAGTAAACAGAGAGACTAAGATCATATTTAAGAAGACAACCTTCGCATATGACAATCGAATTGACTCCTCTTTATGATTAAATGCGAAAATGGAACGAGTCAATTTGAAATTAGGTGTGGCTTTCTTTTACATTTTACGTAAATACTTCGCTTACGCATACTGAATTGATCAGAGGGCTTCAGTTTGGCCTTCTTTTTCACACCGATTCCGGCTATTGCTACTGGTTCTCGGCTAGTCGTTCCACCGTTAGTCTTTCCATTCGAACCGGCAACCGACATGTTCAGTGTGCCCGCGTTTAAACCGTTGCCTGTGAACGTGTTCGCGGGCTGTTTGGCAGCAATCATCATTGTTCCATGGAGACCAGAAATGAACATGGCCTGATTCTGGTGATTGAGTGCATCAGACGCAGGATTTGTATAATTTAAAAAAACAAGATTTTTAATCGGTATTTTACGCCTAAAAGGAAAATCCTTAAACGCAATTAGCAAGTACGCTTTATTCCATATCAATGATAAAGTTTATAGGCTATGTAAATTTTGAAGAAACAGGACGTAAAATGCAAAGTATAAAAATAAAAAAATATTCATATTTTCTTCGTCGTTTACTAAAAAGATAAAAGCGTAGTAATATTGCTCAAATTAAATTAGCAAAAAATGTCATTTCGCCAATTTAGTACAATAAAACAAACCTGAACATAAGTTGGCCTAAAACTAGAGCAGCGTGATGCTATTGGTGACCTACTTATGATTATTGGCCCTAATAGGAGAACATGAGCGTAAGCCTGGCCTATTTTTAGGAACACTCAAACGATGTATAACAGTTAAATAGTGTTTGTTGCGGAGAACTAATATATATGCAAGTATGTATTAGGTGGTGCGCACCTAGTAACAAATTAGTTCAATTGTGACCGGAAGGATAAACCAAAGACAGCATGAACGGAAAGTATAATCTCATGCACATTCGTTTCGTGCTTACCGGCGACTCATCGGTAGGAGCCGGCATTACGCCCTTTAACTACTATATATTTGGGCGAGAGGTGTGGAATAATAGGACGGTAAAATCTCCTAGACAAATGTGTAGGACTGCAATAGTGAAGCTAACATCATATAGTCTACGACAATGCGACTTCAACGCTAACTCACACTATATAATATATATACCGTGTCCGGAAAGGATACTAACACTATGGCTATTGTGATAGCAACCGATACCAACATTATTGTACTGAAAAGATACATGGTACTAACACCTGCTGCTGAGTCTGTACATGTATGGATTCTTACTGGAGTAACAGGTGTCTGTGGGACATAGTTGTAATTTTCTACCTCTGGTGAACTATAGCATAAATTGGATATCCACCGTTGGTACCATAACCGACTCGGAACCATAGTTAGTACCCATGCACCCTTTCAGTACTATAATGTTGGTATTTGTTACTAAATAATAAATAGTCATAGTGTTAGTATCCTTAACAGACTCGGTATATATATTATATAGTGTGAGTTCGCTGGAAGTCGCATTTTCGAGACTATATATGATGTTAGCTTCCCTACTATAGGTTTACACATTTGCCTAGGAGATTGCATCGTCCAATTATCCCACATTCCTCACCAAAATATATAGTGGGTAAAGGGCGTAATACCGGCTCCTACTGATGAGTCCCTAGTAAGCGCGAAACGAATGGGCATGAGATTATACTTTCCGTTCATTCTGTCTTTGTTTTATCATTCTGGTCACAACTGAACTAATTTTTTACTTGGTTCGCAACACCTAATACATACTTACTTAAACGATGCGTTCGGATAAAAATACGAAAAATATTTTAACGATCCCCTTAAGAAGAAGAAAAAAACATTTCGATAATATAATTTAAGAAATTTTTCTTACCTTGAGTATTACAGCATGTTGATATAACTATGCTAATAAAGATCATATTTTTCTTCATTTTATCTTGAGCTGACTAATTGATTCATTATAAAGATAATTTATGAAAGCACACGTAGATGATACTAGACAGCTCGCTGACATAGCATTAGTGCAAATCAGGCGAATAAACTCACACGGGGATGTTTTCCACAATAGCACACAAATCAGCAAGTAAAATCACTTTATATACAAAATCCGTTTGTGTATGCTTCCGCCTAGAGTTAGCGTCACAACGAACAGCTTCAGCATTGTCTAGTTCATTTTCAATAATTATTTGAAAACATGAAAATGCGTGTTTTGAATTATGATTTTTTAAATAATGTAATTGGCGGACTGCGTAATATTTTATTACAAACAAATCTGGTTACGAACGCAATAATTTTGCTTCAGCCCAGCGCATTTTTAAGCAAAATTAATCAAAACAAGACGGTAATTTTGGTGTTTTTAAGCAAAATACGATAAATACTCGTGCAGTGTAAGATCAGATAGTGTCGATAGACTTTCTACGCGATTAAACGAATAAAATAAATGAAGATCTGGCATAAATATGCTCTTTAAACATCTTAGCATAAACATACCTTTATTTTAAAGTTATGCTAGCATACACGAGTTATTAATCAATTTACAATGTCAAGACTTGGTATAAATGAAATATGGCACTAGGTTGCAAATGACATCTATTTAATTAATTTCGCGAAACCACGATAGTAACTAGGACGCTGCGAGCAATATTAGTCCATGCGCTACGAATTTGGGTATTTAGCGCCAATCAAAGTAGTATGCAAACAATATATTTGACCAGATGTAGCGCAGTATAGACATCTCCTAGTTGTACTTTGATTACAAAGACCCAATCACTCAGCCCCAATTTTATTTCCAATCAGACACCACGTCGTTTTGATGCTTGATTAAATTTTTATTCCATTAATTATTCACGTTTGTACTTTTGACATTTTGGGTGTGCTTTGTCTAAAATTTCATTATCAATGACTCACATATGCACGGATAGAAGATTAAGCTGATGTTTGGTTCCAAAACTCCAGCAAATATTAGATGGTGCCAGAATCAAAGGGCCAATTCCTACTGATGATTAGGCACACAAAAACGTGTCAACGAGGTAACTCCTTGATGAAGCGTCTTCCAGATCCCTCTTATGTGAACTGATTTGTTACTAAGTTTGCCGTGCCTGATAGGTTCGCAGTAATTTATGATGCTTGCAAACATACTTTAAAGAATTGTTACAACAACCTACGCAATAAATACTTGCTTAACTGTGATTGGTGTTTCATTCTTTTACCCAATCTACCTGATGATTCTGCTGTGAGTAATTGTTGCCTTGATGGTACAAGTGCTGATTCACATTTGCTTGTTGTTTCTCAGCAAGAACCGTTTGCTTCGTAGGCGTGCAGCTGCGATTCGCATTTGTGGCGCCCACTTGAACTCTAAGCTGCTCGCTAGGACTGCCAACCTCTTCAGAATAGCATTCACCTGAATTTTGACAATGAAAAAGTAACTTATTCATAGTTTAAATACATATTAAAAAGGAGAGCATGTGTACTCACGATGAGAGTATAGCACAATGATTTCGTGCAATTAGCCAGGCAAAATTGAAATTCAATTGAGAAACTTAGAGGTACAATAATATAATTAAAGGAACATTGGTTGCGCGGGCGGTGATAACAATTACTTTCAATCGAGGTTGCGCACTTTATATAAACACCTGACCCATTATGTACATACATTTGTCAACATAAACTGGGTATTGTATAGTGTAGAAAAGGCGATTCATCTAGTAGACCGGTTTCGTCTTTATTAGGAACTCATCACGTACTAACCAGAAATTTCCAAGGACAGGGCTCGAACCCGGGCACGTCTGGTTCGGAATTTTGTGCTCTATACACTGAGCCACCCTATATATATATATATATATATATATATATAGTGTGTGTATGTGTGTGTGTGGAGAGAGCTAAAAACAGTTAATTTTCGTGACTGCAGAGAAACTGTGCAGCCGACATTTCCTATCAAGTACACTGTATGCAAGACTGCTGTCGATGACAGCCGCATATCTAATTTTGCATTCCATATATACGAAATACGCTTTGATCCTCGCTAGTCAGTTTGACGTCGTACTCTGATGACGATCATGGAAGGACGAGACGCGTCAGTGCGCTGAGGCTGTGGTAGCTTTGCTGGCGGTGCCTGACGACTGGTTAAACATATGGGATTATGTTTACTTCAAGTTCGCAAACTTGGTTTAAAGAATTGTTACTACCACTCGCGCAATCAATTATTGTTTAAATTGTATTGCCTGTATATGTATATGTGGCGAAAGCTGCAAGCAGTTAATGGTCGTGACTGCATAGAAACTGTGCAGCCGACATTTCCAGTCACTTACAATGTATGCAAGACTACTAGAGGTGAGAACCGCATATCTAATTTTTCTCTCTCCTCGCAATTGCTGTCGTACTCTGGTGGTGACCATGGAAGGTCGAAACGCGTCAGTACGTGCGACTGGCGGTAGGTTTGCGACGTTGTTCGACGACTAGTTAAATGCAATGAGATTGTTCTTCATTTCAAGCTCGCAAACTTGGTTTAAAGAATTACTTTCACCATTCGCGCAATCAATTTTTGTTTAATTGTGTAACTGTTCCCGCGTTTAGCTGTTGCCGGTAGCGTCATTTAAGTTACACTGCTAGCGAAATTATATTAAGTTGACCCATTTCCGTTTTATTGAGCATAATTTTAAAAGTTTGCACTGTCCATTTCTAGGCCACATTCGGGATTAAATATATGGCGCTTTTTTTGCGAAGTGACGTCTCCTACTGACGAGTCGCCAAGAATTATAAAACGCATGTGAGCATCAGGTTAGACCTAGAGTTCGTGCTGATATTGATTATATTATTTCTTCCCATTTGAACTAACCAGTTACAAAGTAATCCATTCCGTGTACACAAATACATATATCGTGAACTAAGGTAAGCAAATATTATAAAGCAGGTATATACGACACAATTGAAAGGTCCACATTTTCAGCTTGAACGCAACAAGACTGTAAGATTTGATACTTTATATAGTCAATGTTTGGAAAGCAATGGAATTATTTTGAACTAAATACAGACATACTAATATAGAAACAAACGTTAAACGAGAAACACGTGCTAAGGCATGCACACACACATACACACACATGAAAACACATTTCGCCAGGTAGTTCATGTTTGTTGTGGAGACCTAATATATATATATATATATATATATATATATATATATATATATATATATATATATATATATATATATATATAGGCAATTGTGTATTAGGTGTTGCGCACCTAGTAAAATATTAGTTCAATGGCCAAATTGTAGTCTGTCGTCCATACTGTGGACCGAATACCGGGAACTAATCCAGATAGAACGACATTCCCAGGCCTAATGAAGAGGAAATGACAAACAAGTCATGCTTTGATGATAAGTGAGTCGAAATGAATACAGTCCTAGACTCCGAAGCAAACGGGCTCCGGTTGGAATCTCGTCCGCGGAAAAAACTTAACATTGCTTGAAGAGCTCCCAATATGGTCGACGCCGGTCTACTCGATGAATTTCTTTTGTTACCTTCTACGATGCTTAGTTTACACTGAAAAATGTGTACACCATATAAGATTGATTTTTAAATCAAGCGCGCAACCTTGATTTATTAGTTCGTTCCTAAGCGATTTGATGAACTTTGGAAGGCTGAAAGTTAACGAAAAACGTATCCGAAATATCTTAAAAGTAATTCGGAACAATCCCGTGTTAAACACAACACCGATCAGGTAATGTACGTATGTATGTAAATATGTGTATATTTATATATGTATGTATGAGTTATTTATATATATATATATATATATGTATGTATGTATGTATGTATGTATGTATGTATGTATGTATGTATGTATGTATGTATGTATGTATGTATGTATGTATGTATGTATGTATGTATATGTATGTATGTATGTATGTATGTATGTATGTATGTATGTATGTATGTATGTATGTATGTATGTAAGGATATATGTATGTATGTATGTTTGTAAGTATGTTAATTTTTATATACGCTTGTTTGTTTAAATTTATTTTTCTATGAATGTAAATATGTATTTCTGTATGTTGCGATGCACTTGTGCATGTTTTAAGACTTGCATAAATTTATATTTAATTTTGTATATACGCTTGAGTTTCACTGGTTTATTAATTCCTTTTTAAATTTCTGCTCATTTTATGATAATTTTAGTGTATAATTTTTTCATATTTTTCTTACTGATAATTAGGAACTTTCAATAATAGAATTTAAACATGCGGCGGATTGAATTCAAATAAATTATTTTTATTAAGCCACACTCTGGTTTATTATTTCATAATCACATTAGTTTACCCGGAAAATATGTTAACCAATATTTGTGGGAGAATTTATCAGCTCGAATAAATACGACTCAGATATAAAACTGGACAGCGGAAATTATTGTAAATTTCTAGTTATTGGAAAAATGAATGAAGCATACAAAATTTCGCTTTTCTCGTACAACTTAACGCGCTGGATCTATAGATTTTGGGAATTATATGGTAGGATCAAAGAATTAAGAGGCATTTATAAAAATATCTAAGATCGAGTAAAGGAGAGAGATAGTGGAAGAGAAAAATTTTCTTAAGATCCATAACATGTCTTTAATGCGGATTCACGCAAGACGTATTGTGAATGAAAGGAAAACTCATTCTTCTGTGCTTTAAGTTCATTACGTAGCAAATCAGGCATGGTAAGACAATACAGGTGGTTTCTGAAGAATTAGAGATACGCATTCATGTAATAAGGATATCACAGGATATTAGGATATTAGGCCTATAAAGACAACTTTCGTTTTCACTTAACATAATAGTAATACTATTATTCATGCAAAAGTGACTGCATAGAAATTATGCAGCCGATATTTCCAGTCAGGTTCAATGTATGCGAGACTAGTAGAAAAGAGAGCTATATGTCTTGTTTTGCTTTCCATATATATATATATATATATATATATATATATATATATATATATATATATATATGCATTGCTATTTGATCCTCGCTAGTCACTTTATTCAACGTCTGATTAAATAAAATGGCATTTGTGCTTACTTCAAGCTCGCAAGCTTGATTTAAAGAATTGTTACTACCATCCACGCAATCATTGATTGTTTAATTGTATTACCTGTATATATATATATATATATATATATATATATATATATGTGTGTGTGTGTGTGTATGTGGCGAATGCTGAAAAACGGTAATTTTCGTGATCGCATATAAATAGTGCAGCCGACAGATCCAGTCGCGTACAATTTATGCAAGACTACTAGAGGTGAGAGCTGCATAGCTAAATTTGATTTCCACGTATATGCAATGCTGTTTGATCCTAACTAGTCAGTTTGCCATCATAATATGGTGGTGATCATGGAAGGTCGAAACGCGTCAGTACGTGTGGCTGATGGTAGTTTTGCTATGTAATTCGAAGACTGATTTGATACGATGGGATTGGTGTCTACTCAAAGTTCGCTAACTTGATTTAAATAACTATTACTCCTACCCGCGCAAACTTGGATTGTTTATAAGTAATCGTTATAAAATATTTTGCAAATATGTCAGCAACTACTATAATTAGCAAAGTTTACGACACACCTGCAATTTTGTCGTCATCAGATGGGTTTTTTGGCGTTTCACGTAAACCCGCGTTCACCTGGCTATTCAAAACTCCGGGCAGAGCGTTGGTGCCAATTGCGGCCAAGGCCTGTTGGCCGTTAGCCTGCTGATATTGATTTGCTGCATAATGTTGCTGGTTGTGTGGTTGATGATGATGCTGATGATGATGATGATGATGATCGTGTTGCGTATTATTTTGTGCCTGATGCCACGACTGACACGGCTGTCCAGCAAGAGGTGCCTGAGAGGCTGGGTGAAGAGAGTTTTGCGGCCGACACGCGTCGAAATAGGCATGGCGTAGAAGAGCCTCACATGACATCCTTTCGATTGGGTCCATATTGAAGCAATTCTACAAATTTGAAATAAAAAGAAAAAAATTAAATACAGTATCGTAATAATTTAAGTTGAAGAAAAGTATTGCAAATAACTTGTGTGCTTTTATTTTTTTTAAAATTTAAAAAAATTATGGATAAAATAATGCAAACGTTTTATTTGGATAACGTATAATACGTTAACAGGATGTATCACTAATTGTAGTCAACATTTTTAGGCAAAAACTACACTTTTATTATGTAATAATATTATTTATTATTTATAATAAAATCTATTTTCTAATATTCTCGATTACGAAAAATACAATACAGGCACAAATAGTTAAATTTAATGCTTTTCCTGTCTTTTTCAGTGCTGGACAACTGATAGCACTCGTAGGTCGGCAAGATCATGAATCCTGAACAGTTTCAAGTGCACAGTTAATGCTTGGCATTGATTGATGAGTTCTCAATTCTCTATTCACTCGGAAGTTGTCGATCAGCTGCCTGTCAAAAAATAATTTTGGAACCAGATTTTCCGAAATTTTTCCGAATTTTCTGAACTAAATTTCCAGTTCCATCTTCAGAATTAACACCATACTCACGAGAAAAATAAAAAGCTTGTAGGCAATACTTAATGAGTTCCTAATAAGGAATAAATCGGTCTACTGAATGAAAGGCCGTGTCCACACTATGCAATACTTAGTTTATACTGTCAAATGTATGTACATAATGTGTCAGTTGTTTATATCAAGATCGCTGATCACTGAAGAAGCAAATTCAAGAGCAAGTTAGTCCAAACTTGGCTGGTATAAGGAAGAAAGTTTCAGCAAAAGCAAACGGATTTTTAAAATAATAATCGCCCTCCAAACGAGGCAGATTTCCAAATATTCCCCAACACTAAAAACTAAAAGGAATCGCGCAAAGCGGAAGCTGTCACATGCAGCATTCATAATCTGCAGCTACGTAAAAAACAAAGACAGTGCATGATTCGAATATAAACTAAGAAATTGTTTTCGTGTTTGTCTGCAAGTGTGCGAGATTCAGCATGTGATTTTTCTCACCTACTGTATGTTTTTAACTAGTGTATGCTTTTAATCCAACTTAAATCCTCGTGCTTTCCAAAATTGGCTATGCAAAGTGCCATGAATTACAGTGTCGTCGAGTTCTGGCAAAAGAAATGACTTGAGTTTAACACTGTTGTGCAAACCTTCGTTACATTAAATTTATGCTTCATTACATGATTTACTTCGCAGTTGTCAATAACTGTTCATTAACGATTTTCATGAAAAAACAAAAATTCCGTTAATTACTTGGGAAATAAATCGAATTTAAGTAACACCAATCTCGCGAAATTCATTTAACGAGCTGTTATCATAATCCCGCACAATAAGCGAATGTTTAATTGTATAGCAAGGTAACAGGTAGTAATGCCCGCGATTGCATGGTAATTTATCAGCCGACTATTTCGGTACAGTACAGTGCGTGCGAGGCTTCTAGACATAAGAGCTACATATCTAATTATATATATATATATATATATATATATATATATATATATATATATATATCCATAAATTTATCATTATACGTTTCAGCATTTTTTTAAACATGAGAACAAAACAACGTTCTCCATGGAATAACATTTATTAACAAATCTTATTTCTACAAGTATCTGCAGCCATTATTATAATCAAGGTTGCGATCTTGATATAAACACCTGACCCATTAATTACTTACATATGTCAGTATAAACTAATAATTGTATAGTGTAGAAAAGACAATTCATCCAGTAGATCGGTTTCGTCCTTATTGGGAACTCATGTTGTACTGGCCAGAATTTGCCGCGGACAGGACTCGAAACTGGGCACGTCTGCTTCGGAACCTGGTGCTCTAACAACTGAGCCATTCTGCCGCACACTAAACCACACAAAATTGTCAGTTATATACTAACTAATGTTTCTTGGCTTTGCATGAAACGGGATAATGACTGTGTCCCATTTTAGACCTGACAAGATTCAAGCTACCATTTCCGGACAGAGATCGAATCTGAGCATATCTGCCTCGGAGCCAGTGGCTCTTTGCACTGCGGCCCCCAGCCGCATACAAGACACAATTATTGGTGGCATTCTAACTTATACCTTTAGTTCAGCTAGCAAATACTTCCGGCTTCGACATTTCGAGACCCTAGCCCAAAGATAACACAAAAGTAACTTTTGTTTTGGAAACAGAAAAAAGGAACGACTATTACATCAGGCAATATTCCAGCTTTGCGCATTGTATGTTTCTGTTCTTCCAATGTACAAAGCATAAATTGAGTGGCTTTTTAAACAGCCTAAAATGCTGTTTTTTTCAAAAAAAGCACATTGGAATCTGGTACACGTAAACAGAGAGGTATATTGTCCACATGTCCTTTGATTTTTTATACCAAAATGACAGGCACTCAATTACAGCAAACATGAATATTGCATTTACTTTGGTTTACGCGTACACACACACACACACACACACACACTATATATATATATATATATATATATATATATATATATATATATATATATATAAGAATAGTTTAGTAAATAAATCATAATTTAACGTTTTACTTCCGGAAACTGAAAATGTTAAATTGGTTAAAGGCCAGATCCAGACGTTGATTTATTTGTTTATCCTCATTAAAAGTAGGTTACCTAGCAATCGACATTAATTAAGTCAAGTTTAGATAGCGTCGTAATACCTCACGTGCAAGTATCGACTGTCCTAATAAACAGAGTCATTTATGTGGCGTCGTTTATATAAATGCAAACTTTACATTCAAGTAACATAGTAAAGGCATACACACACACATATCTATACAATGTATACGCGTATATATATATATATATATATATATATATATATATATATATATATATATATATATATATGCGTTTAATCACAATATAATGACGGAATTTGAGTATGTATATGCTGTAGGGAGAAATTTATCATTGAATAAGAAATCAAAAAATGCTTTTCATCTACTGCATTAAATGTTTTCTTATAGAATAATTATCATTAATATCAGAAACTGCCATGACTGAGACTTTAACCTGACACAATTTGTTCAAATTCAGGCTGAAGCAGCTATGGTTTTGCTAAGGAGTGTCCAATAGAGACAACACCGACCTAGTTGATAAATTGCATTTATTAATATATGACGCAATGTTTAGTTTTGATCCTTACTTTACTTTAATGCGGCTGACTCCTTTTGGAGGATTAGCCGGCTCCATGACATTTCATGGAGTTTCTTGGGAATTTGGTACAAGTGGTGTCCCCTCACCACTCGGCTTTTTGATCGAGGACGCACCTCTAGCCTTTGCACATCCAAGCGCAGTCTGCAAGGCAGCAGTAAGTTGCATGGTTGCCGGTGGCTGTTGAGCTCATTCGCCATTCGGAAGTACGGGGTACTGTCCAGGAGTCCATGTAATCCTGTGGCTGTTGAACCCTTTTGTTTAGTTTTGGCCCGTAGCCATAGAAATTCCGGCCAGACGACCCGGGTGGGGGGGGGCACAAGCTACTCAGCCTGGGAATGGTAGTGTGAGCCTTTCCTGGTCATAAAGGGACACAGCTATCATCTCTAATTTTGTCCAACTGCGCAGTAACTTCTATTGTTAACTGTGTAGTGACGGAATGAGAGCAAGCGTGTTGGACGCGAAGGGCAAGTTTCGGCTGCTGAAGTAAATTTTGGCCACCGGCATCTGGGCAGATAAAGTTCATTAGCCTTGGTTGGCAGACTATCTAGAAGGAATGCATACCATCCTCCACATGAATGTCTAACCTAGTGTTCTTTTACAGTCCACACATAACCGTGACCAATACGAATTGAAATATTTGCTACTTATGGTTATACGGCAGTGAAACATTAGTCAATTTTGGCTTTTTTATGGTTGTGCACGATGATGATGATGATGATAATGATGATGAGGTTGATGATGATGATGATGATGATGATGATGATGGTAATGATGATGAGGTTGATGATGATGATGATGATGATGATGGTAATGATGATGAGGTTGATGATGATGATGATGATGACAATAATGATGTTGATGTTGATGATGACGATGATGATGATGATAATGATGATGATGATGATGATGATGATGATGATGATGATGATGATGATGATGATGATGATGATGATGATGATGATGATGATGATGATGATGATGATGATGATGATGATGATGATGATGATGATGATGATGATGATGATGATGGTGATGATGATGATAATGATGACATTCAAGTAATTAAATTTTGCCATGCAGTGGCTGCATCACATAAAATTTGCCTTACATAAACGCGGATTTATGCTGATTTTTTAACATTCCGGTAGTAACTGTATCTCTCCAGGTAGATGGGAAAATATCTAATTCTTTTCCACTGAGCTTATAACTAACGCCAAATAATCTACATTTGCTTTGAATTCTACATCTTTTAAAAGTTGTATTTGGCTGCATTTTCATATATGTATGTATATGTATGTATGTATGCATGTATATATGTATGTATATATGTATGTACATATGTATGCATGTATGTATTCATGTAAGTATATATATATGTATTTATTTATGTATGTATCTATGTATGTATGTATATATCATTCATGTATGTATTTATGTATGCGTGAATGTATGCATGTATGTTTGTTAGTTAGTATGTATTTCTGTTCGTATGTGTTTTTTCGTTTTTTGCATGTATGGAGATATATATGTAAGTATGAAGAAATGCGTGTAGGCATGCATGTATGAATATATGTGCGTATGTATTTATTTATGATTTATACATTTTGTATGTATATATGTTAGCTTATATATGCGTGTTTATGTGTGTATGTATATTTTTTTAAATTTTTTTGAATATTTGAACACGTGCACTTATTCATGTACTTTTACTTTTTCATATATATTCTTAATTGAAAAGTAGTAAAATATTTTTAGTTTTGTATATATATATAATTAGGAAGAAAGAACACATTAATAACAAAGTGGATAAAGGCCATTTATTTCGTGAATACTAATCATTCCTTATACAATCTAAATTTATCCACTTTGTTATTAATGTGTTCTTTCTTCCTAATTATAAATATACTGTGTAATATTAAAAGGCATGGACATTATAAAGAATATATATATGGCGAGGGAGATAAATGACAATACTCAGATTGAAGTGTAACCTGGTTCGAGCCTAAACCGCAGCGAATCTGGAAAGCACATGAAGACAAAACTGGTCTATTTGTTGAAAGACAATTTCTGTATTGTGCCATCTCTGGCTTATAAGGAGAAATTAAAGCTCATATTACCTGTGGATAAAGCTGAGTATGAATTTCTCTGTGAATTGAATAATTATTTGGTAATTTGATATATAATCCACAGAGTGAAAGCAATATCATGGATGTAACTTACCTTTCGGGTGACCAGGAACCAGGACTTGTTATCGACAGTGATGCATTGATAAAATTAATGTTAAAAGTAAAATCTAAAAACAAAAGATCACCTTGGTATATCGATTGATAACCTACTTCAATTACCTTTAACTTTTATGAATACCCTCTTCGTTTCTAGTAACTTTTTATTAAAGGTGGAAAACTACCGATCGCTATTCTAACGATTGTAGCTAAACCGTTGCCTAAGGCAAGCAAGCCAACGAAAGCATATGATTATAGACTTATCTCTATTATCCCTTCATTTTATAGGATAACAGAACGGCTGATACAAAATCATTTATAATTTATGTTGCCATTGAAAAAGATATACTTATCCGGATATCGAAAATTGTGGAAGAATCAGGAAGACAGCAGATGCAAACTAATCGGATCGCAACCGGATAATCAGGTAAATGATCTATTCCCTGTCGCGCAACATGTTTCTTTTAAATCTTATTGAGTTAATGTTCGTGACCGCATAGAAATTGTGCAGCTGACATTTCCAGTCACTTACTACTACTAGAGGTGAGAGCCGTATATCTTATTTTGCTTTCCATATATATGCAATGCGGTTTGATCCTCGCTAGTCAGTTTTCCGTCGTACGCTGATGAGGATCATGGGAGGTCGCAACGCGTCAGTGCGTTGCGTTTGGCGGTAGTTTTGTTATCTTGTTCGACGATCGGTTAAATACAATGGGATTGGTGTTTACTTTAAGCTCGCAAACTTCATTTAAAGAATTATTACCACCACCCGCGCAATCAATTATTGTTTAATTTTAAGGTACTTAACGGTCGAGCTGGAAAATTTTCTGAGGATTTAAAAATCATCTTTTCAATGAAACCAAAAAATATCGATTTTTCTAAAAATAACACAACACCAGATTTATTTTACTTGAGTAGGTATTCGGTAACATTAGGGCTGACAATAAACAGTAAAAAACCGAAATCTTTAAAAATAGGTAATTATGTTTTTTTTCAAAATTCTCTAGAACATTTTTGTAAATTATTTCTATTTTTTTCCTTTGTCAACGATTTTTTTCTAAAAACCTCTTCTTGATAAGAGTGTACATTTAGGACAAAAACACTACTTTCCTAGCTGTACAATTCAAATTAATCGCAAACATAGCCAATTATTTTAAAACTGCTAAATTCTGAATGCTTTAAATCTAACAATAATTGATTGCGCGGGTAGTGGTAACAATTTTTTAAATCAAGTTTGCGAGCTTGAATTAAACACCAATCGCATTGTATTTAACCTGTCGTCGAAAAACATAACAAAACTACCGTCAGCCGCAACGCAATAACGCGTTTCGACCTTCCATGATCAAGTGCGTTGCGGCTGGCGGTAGTTTTGTTATGTTGCTCGACGACTGATTAAATACAATGCGATTGGTGTTTACTTGAAGCTCGCAAACTTGATTTAAAGAATTGCTTGAAATCTAGTCAAGACCATTGCAAATATACATCAAATTGGTATAGCCGAGCATCACTAAATAAAGAGTCAGAATCTAATTATTTCTAGTTATCTCACCTGACACAATAATGCAAATTTGCCTATTGTGTCTGCGCAATAGTAAGAATCATTCTGTCCAACTATAATATGTAATACTTACGTGCATAAAATGTAGTTCTTTCGATGTGATTGGCGGTTGTAAGGATGAGAATTTTTCTTCGATACTCTCCTAAAAGGAAATGAAAACTTATCGTAAAATAAAGAAGAGCACAAATTGGTTAATATACCGCGTATTAATGAACAATTTAAAAATTTTGCAGTGTTATACAGTAAGTGGTAGACTTTTAAGATTTCAAGTAGAGCTTATTAAATCAAGTCATACAGAATTACAAACAGACACATGAATGTATTATACATGCCAATATTAAATAAACAAAAACGAGAATAAATCGGGTCTAAATGGACGTCATATCAGCTCCACCTAAAGGAAAGAAAGATTAACTGAATTACATTTGTTAGTAGATAACTAAAAATTGTGTGTGGTGTAGTGTGCAGCAGGATAGCTCAGTGCTTCGAGCACCAGATTCCGAAGCAGATGTGCTCAGGTTTGAGCCCTGCCCGCGGCAAATTCTGACCAGTACGTAATGAGTTCCTAATAAGGACCAAACCGGTTATTTAGATGAATTGCTTTTTCCACACCATAAAATTCTCAGTTTATACTAAAAAAATGTAATTACATAATTAGTAAGGTGGTTATATCAAGATAGCAATCTTGATTAAAAGAATAATTTGTTTACTTTTAAATAGAGTTTAGGTTATTAACCGGTTTCTTGCTATCACTTTGCATAGAAAAATAAGCAAAATACTGATAGAAACACAGTAGCCATTGTGAAAAGCAAAGATCAAGTTTTTTTTTCGATCCAGAAACATTCCATCATTTCCAAAATATTTATTAAAATCATTTACTTGTTTCTCAAAGAATGCGATTCTTAATGCAAATTAAATTATAATGATGGGTTAATTTTACATGGCCTATTATCCAAAGCGTGCTATACCTGTATCTGAGGTTCCGGCAATTTGTAGCCCTTGAAGAATAAATTCTTTTCAAATATTTCACGATGTCGTGGCAGAAGGTCACCTAAAATGAAATTGAATTTATTTAAAATGTTAAATAAAACAGATAATATTGAACCTAATAGTGGAACTTTTTGTACTTTAACTACAACTTATATATATATATATATATATATATATATATATATATATAATATATATATATATATATATATATATATCCTGGGATTTCATTTGATTATGTGGGTGGTAAATAGTCTGATTTTTATAATTAAACGAACATTGATTGCGCAGGCGGTGATAACATTTATTATAATCAAGGTTGCGATCCTGATAAAAGCACCTGACCCATTAACTACTTACATATGCCAGAATAAACTAAGAATTGTATAGTGTAGAAAAGGCAATTCATCCAGTAGACCGGTTTTGTCCTTATTGGGAACTCATCACGTACTGGTCAGAATTTGCCGCGGACAGGGCTCGAACCCGGGGCTTGTCTGCATCGGAATCTGGTACTCTACCCACTGAGCCATCCTGCCGCACACTAAACCACACAAAATGTTCAGTTATATACTAACTAATGTTTCTTGGTCAGCCTTTCCTTTAGGTGGAGCTGATATGCCATCCAATTAGACACAGAGTTCAAACCAACCATCTTCGATCTGTCATTACTGAAGAGACAGCACAAAACATGGGGAAGGGATATTGAAATGAACATTTATATAATTCAATGAACATTGGTTGCGCGAGCTGTGATAACAATTACTATAATCAAAGTTGCGAAGGACGCAACCGGTCTACTGGATTAATTGCTTTATTCACACTCTACAATAATTAATTTATACGGAAAAATTTAAGTACATAAAGGGACAGATGTTTAGATCATGATTGAGGAGAATGGTAAAAATAAGGACTACTAATAATAATATTCTTTTACATAAAGTTATTTGTGGAATTAAAAATTGACAATTTTGAAATTCTAGTTAAATTTTGCGCAAATACGGATGCTGCGTATTTGGATTTCGTTCTAAGTAAAAATTAATTGTTCTATTCGTAAATTGATTAGTAAAAACAATTGAACACCGAGTCAGATCTGAAATGTTTATCCTTCTGGTCATAATTGAACTAATTTTTTATTAGGTGCGCAACACCTAATACATAATTGCATATATATTAGTTCTCCGCAACAATCAGTATCTAACTGTTATATATTGAATTGAAGGAAGTCATGATTACCGCGAAATTAGATAACCGATATAGATCATGATGATTATTATGAAAATTTTGATTATGATTATGATGATGATGATTATTATTATGTTGATTAAGAGGAGAAGAAGGATGATGATGATGATGATGACGATGATGATGGTGGTGATGATGATGATGATGATGACGATGATGATGATAATGATGATGATGATGATGATGATGATGAAGATGCTGATGATGATGCGGACGATGAGAGGATAAAAAGGTGGGTGATGACGATGCTGATGATGAGGAGGAGGATGAAGAGGATAATGAGGTGGGTGATGATGATGATGATTATTATTATTATTATGTTGATTAAGAGGAGGAGAAGGATGATGATGATGATGACGATGATGATGGTGGTGATGATGATGATGATGAAGACGATGATGATGATGATGATGATGATGATGATGATGATGAAGATGATGAAGATGATGCAGAGGATGAAGAGGATAAAAAGGTGGGTGATGATGATGCTGATGATGAGGGAGAGGATGAAGAGGATAAAGAGGTGGGTGATGATGATGATGATGAGGAGGAGGGTGATGATGATGATGTTGATAATGATAATGATAATGATGATGATGATGGTGGTGGTGATGATGATGATGATGAGGATGAACAGGATAAAGAGGTGGGTGATGAGGATGATGATGAGGAGGAGGGTGATGATGAAGATGATGCTAATGATAATGATGTTGATGATGATGATGATGATGATGATGATGATGATGATGATGAGGAGGAGGATGAAGAGGATAAAGTGGTGGGTGATGATGATGATGATGAGGAGGAGGATGATGATGATGATGATGATAATGATGATGATGATGATGATGGTGATGATGATGATGATGAGGAGGAGGATGAAGAGGATAAAGAGGTGGGTGATGAGGATGATGATGAGGAGGAGGATGATGATGAAGATGATGATGATGATAATGATAATGATGATGATGATGATAATGATAATGATTATGATGATGATGATGATAATGATGATGATGATGATGAGGATGATGATGATGATGATGATGATGAAGAGGAGGAGGATGATGAGGATAAAGTGGTGGGTGATGGTGATGATGATGAGGAGGAGGGTGATGATGAAGATGATGATGATGATGATGATGATGATGATGATGATGATGATGATGATGATGCTGATGAAGAGGAGGATGAAGAGGATAAAGTGGTGGGTGATGGGGATGATGATGAGGAGGAGGGTGATGATGAAGATGATGATAATGATAATGATGTTGATGATGATGATGATGATGATGATGATGATGATGATGATGATGATGATGATGATGATGGTGATGATGGTGATGATGATGATGATGATGATTACGTTATGAACTAAAATATATATCGTAATCATTTAATTTAGCACTGACTTCGGAAGCGAAGACTATTTAAAATCGGCAAAAATTTATTAATCTAATTTGCTAGAACTTCATAGTTTTAGGCAAGAGGAAGGAATTTCCCACAGAGCATGAGAAGAGGTGATCAACTGCAAACTTTAAACACTTAGCTTACCAAGTGTTTTGATGATCAGATAAATTTGATCCAAGTCGGAGCGTCCCGGCCAAAGAGGCATTCCGTTGAGCATCTCCGAAAATACGCAACCGAGTGCCCAGACATCAACAGGTGGACCGTACTGCGTGTCACCAACTAGAAGCTCTGGTGCTCTATACCACCTAGTAGCCACGTAATCAGTATACTCGTCACCTGGACCGGCTGATATTGAAGAAGAAACAATATTGCTTCGATTTGATAAAACTAGAACTTATCTAATCAATAAATTTCAATAGTTTATTAAGTTGAATTCACATTAACGTAGAATTTCATTAAACAAACATGAACTAAGCCAAAAGACAAGTTTCACAGCACAAAGTTTAGAATCAAATGATCATAAAAATGTTATTCAAATGAAACTATCTATTGTAACAGGCTTTCAAAGCAAACTAAATTTAGCTAATATTTGCATTTTCAAGTTCATAGCGTTTCAAATAATTTTTGCAGCTCTTCAAACTTTTAAAGTCATTTTTGGTGATAATTTATTTAGTGCTTATGCGAAGTTATTGGTTTTTTACATCAAATTTAAGTTCAATGTATGCGAGACTGCTAGAGGCGAGAGCCGCATATCTAACCTTGATTTCCATATATATGCAATGCGGTTTGATCCTCGCTAGTCAGTTTGCCGTCGTACTCTGATGGTAAACATGGAAGGTGGAAACGCGTAAGTGCATTGCTACTGGCGGTAGTTTTGTTATGTTGTTCGACGACTGGTTAAATTCAATGGGATTGGTGTTTACTTCAAGCTCGCAAACTTGACTTAAAGAATTGTTACCACCACCCACGCAATCGAATATTACTTAATTTTATTGTCTATATATATAGGTGTGTGGCGAAAGCCACAAACAGTTTATGTTCGTGACTGCATAGAAATTGTGCAGCCGACATTTCCAGTCAAGTTCAATGTATGCAAGACTGCTAGAGGTGAGAGCCGCATATCTAAATTTGATTTCCATATATATTCAATGCGGTTTGATCCTCGATAGTCAGTTTGCCGTCGTACTCTGATGATGATCATGGAAGGTCGAAACGCGTCAGTGCGTTGCAGCTGGCGGTAGTTTTGTTATGTTGTTCGACGACTGGTTAAATACAATGGGATTGGTGTTTACTTCAAGCTCGCAAACTTGATTTTAAGAATTGTTACCACCACCCGCGCAATCAATTATTGTTTAAATTGTATTGCCTATATATGTATATGTGGCGAAAGCTGCAAACAGTTAATGTTCGTGACTGCATAGAAATTGTGCAGCCGACATTTCCAGTCAAGTTCAATGTATGCAAGACTGCTAGAGGTGAGAGCCGCATATCTAAATTTGATTTCCATATGTATGCAATGCGGTTTGATTGTCGCTTGTCAGTTTTCTGTCCTACTCTGATGAAGATCATGGAAAGTCGAACGCGTCAATGCGTTGCGACTGGCGGTAGATTTTTGTTGTTCGACGACTGGTTAAATACAATGTGATTGGTGTTTACTTCAAGCTCGCAAACTTGATTTAAGGTATTAGCCGTCTGGTCGATCGGCCTACGTCAGTTGATCGACAACTTGCGCATGCGTATAGGTAAATAATTTTTTATGTCGACATTAACGACTGTTTCTCTTTGATTTCTGTTACCTTGAATAACACTCGTAGTTTAGCTGCATTAAATGGACGTGTTAATGCCGCTTCACTTTTCTTTTGTGCTATTCGTGGAACTGCATTCCCCTTTACTGAGATGTTCAGGTAGTCTTCTTTCATTGCTGCTCTGAAATACTTCTGTTCCGGTTGATTTCCCATTTTAATATTTGATCAAATTATTTTTCTAGGATCGCCATTATACATTAAATCGTTCATTGCTTTATTATACTCGTTGTCTTTTGAATCTGAACTAACCGACCTGTCAATTTTCGAAAAAACTACCATTCCAAAAGGATATATTTATTTACGTAATTTTGTTATTATGTAAATATAATTATTTTTATCTATCGTTTAGAGATTCCACGAGAATTTTCAACGCGTTTTGTTTTGAACCATTGTGCCCCCCCACACACGCACTAAAGGTGAAATTAAATATTTTATTCCGGTATCAATAAAAATATGTATTTGTATTTTGATTGAGTGAATTGATCTCACTGTTTATCAATTGAAATAATTTAAAGTTAGTTTAGATACTTGCAATTATGATTAACAAAACCTTTTTTGTTTTATCCACTTCGTGTTAACACAATTATTCAAAATGTTCGGAAAGATGTATTGCTTTCAAAAATAACTAAAACAAATTAATTTCCCAAAATTTCTTGGCAGATTTTTCATTTAAGAATTTTGTAAATTGACATTAACTATTGATTAGAGAGACAATTAGATAAATTCAAACAATCATCGATTGCGCAGGTGGAGGTAGCAACTCGTTAAATTAAGTTTGCGAGCTTGATATAAGCGTCAATCCAATTGTATTTAACCAGCCATCGAACAACGTAGCAAAACGATCTAATCTTCGTTTGTGCCTCGTTTCCAGCGGTTAGTAGTGAATGCCGTTAAAGCCTTCGGTAGAAAGGAACCAATCGGCAATCAGCCAAACAGAAGACAAACTCGATGCGTACTCGGAAATGAGGATCAATCGGATCTGATGATGCGAACCGACAACGCGCGAACGCAAATCACGGAGATGCAACACTTGAAGCTCACACTGCGCAAACAGCTATTGCGCATTGCATGAAATTGTCAGTTATATAACCATGTTTTTTGTCACATCTTCCATCTGGTTGGTCTTTAGCATAATCGTATCGGACCAAACTGTCCAAAAGGGTTTATAACTCAAAATTTCATTCAATGCGCGACTTATTTACCAATTAACCGATTTGTTTGGCACTCCTTACAGATGGAGCCTGTTTTGCATCGCTTTCGACCAAGAGTCTTAAATTTGTGTTATTATAAAATAGAACATAGAAGCGCGCTTTTACTTTTGATTCTACTCTACTGCTTTATTGCAACAGATCTAGTCGCCACTGTTCTGTTTTATAAAAGATTTTGGTTTCGTAAAATTGTCTGCTAATTGAAAATACTTGTAGGAATTCTGCGATGTTTTGAAAAACCACGAATTTTTTTGTTACATTAGTTAAAAACTTCCAATGAAAGTGTAGATTTAATGGAAACAAAAGCGTTTGCCTGACTTAAACTATTTTCTCAAATATGATATGACTTGAAATCTTTATTCAGGTTTGAATTGTATCTATTCCGGTGCACTTCTTTTACTAGATCTATTTAAAATCAATATTTAGCTAGAAAAATCGTAGGGGTTTATATTTTCGTATGCTTTTATCATGTTATATTTGATACGCCAACACATAGTGAAGTAAATTTTACAAAGGATTGATCTGTCACACATTGAACAGCAATAAATCAATGAAAAACTAATATGCGTGGCACTAAGTCATATTTATTGATAAGTATTCAAAAGTCATTTGAAAAAGAATTCATTGAGACTTACTAAGAAGACGAGCAAATCCAAAGTCACAGAGTTTAACCTGCCCCGACTTCGTTATTAATATATTCTCTGGTTTCACGTCCCGGTGAATACACTTTTAAGAAAAAAGATAGAAGCAAATATCTTGTAGACTTTCAGTATATTTCTGTGTTTATTCAATAAGTTAAAGTTTGTAAACATTTTATATAAACTCACATACGACCACACACAAGGTAGGTGTACGAAAAATTTTATTCTGTAGAGACAATAATATTTTTTGTTTAATGCGTTTGTTAAATAGTTAATAAGTAAATTATTTTAAAGTAATTCAGTTGATCCTATCGTTGCCTTTTTATTGTAAATGATTTATGTACAAATCAAATACTGTGCAGCTCTGTCCTTTTGCGATTCCAAAATTAGTGTATTCGTAATAAATGTACTATCTTTTTTTCCAAATTTATTAACCCCAATATGTAGTGGGCACAAGGTGTAATAACGGCTCCTACTGATAAGTCGTCAGTAAGCACGAAACGAATGTGCACGAGATTATACTTTCCGTTCCTGCTGTCTCTGGTTTACCCTTCTGTTCACAACTGAACTAATTTGTTACAAGGTGCGCAACACCTTATACATACTTGCATATATATATTAGTTCTCCGCAATAAACAGTATTTAACTGTTATATATTGAATTGAATGATGTCATGCTTACCGCGAAATGTGATAACTGATATCGATCAAGGTCAGGGTGTATGGATTTACTGGAGTAACAGGTGTTCAGAAATAGTTGTAATTCTCAATTTCCGGTGATCTATAGCATACATTATTTATCCACCATCAGGTTGGTACCATGTACCGACTCGGAAACCATAGTGTTAGTATCCAGGTACCTCTTCGAGTACAATAATGTTGGTATCAGTTACTAACACAATAGCCATAGTGTTAGTATCCTTTACAGACTCGGTATATATATTATATAATGTGAGTTAGCGTTGAAGTCGCATTGTCATAGACTATACGATGTTAGCTTCACTATTGCAAGTTTACACATTCGTCTAGGATATTGTACCGTCCTATTATCCAACATTCTTGACCAACATGGGAAGAAAATATGAAAAAATACAGTCTTTAGATTACACACAAAAATTCTTCTTTTCTTGTCAAATTTGAATAGCAACAAAAACTCACGTCCATATGTTACACGAAATTGTTTGATTGAAATCCATAAAACAATTTTTAAAATTAAGTTTTGGCACTTTCGTCTGGTGTCCTTTTATATATATATATATATATATATATATATATATATATATATATATATATATATATATATATATATATATATTAAAACCTTCTATTTCGCGGAAAGATTATGGCAGTTCACGACATCATGGATTTTTCATTATATAAAATAAGAATATGAGAAAATATATCGTGGATATTCCGGTAATGTCAAAAATAGTGGCGACATGTAAAGACGCAAGATATTTTGTTAACTCCAAAAAATATTTTGCTAATTCTATTAAAACATTAATAAAAAATAGTATTTCCCAGGGTACGAACAACAAAGCAAGAATAAAATAGAATAAAACATGTACATACCTTGTATTTGAATTTGTAACTAACATGACAACAAATCCATACGTACAGCTGTTCTGCACGCGCGTAAATACTACTCTGTTGTTGGCAAAACACAAAGCGTAGCAGCTCGGTGACGAAGTGCGATGTAAGACGATCTGTGATTGGTACCAATGGTTACGGATGACCAAATCAGCTACCAAGTTTTTCTTACTTTAATATTCTAACATTGAAATATTTGTGCCTGTTTTAGATTGGGGCACAGTACATATGTGTTGTGTAAAAAGTGGTTTGTTAACAGTATGTAAAGGGAGGAATTTACATGTCCGTTTACATGTTAAATAAGCACTGTACCTATGGTGTCCCTACTTCGCGGATTTTTAGCTATCGCCGTCGGTCTTGGAGCCTATCTATCGCGATAAACGAGGGTTGACCGTATATTTGATAATAATAGCATTCAAACACTCACAGAATGAATAACACAACAATTAATCAATTAAAATACCTCGGACGTGCACATCTAGCAAAATATTACTCAATTAATAGACTCACATTGTGTGAATGACAAAAGCTGACCGCCTGCAGAAGCTGCCAGGTTATCTTTCGCACTTGAGTTCGATCCAATCTGAATACAGGAAAAAGAAACGTTTGCATTAATATCTAGAACTGATGATAAGGACTGGCAAACAATTTGCGGCATGCAACGTCTTTAGCTATGCACGATATTCGTATCTAAAGATAAAATAAACTTTAATCTCAGTAAAAAAACTTTGGAAATGTCCACAATATTCTACAAGGACGATACGCAGCGGCGCATTAGAATACATCCAAAAAGACTCTAACCTCTAAAAGGTCCGTGAAGCCATAATGATGTAAAGAGCAAAGTAGTACAAAACACATTTTTGTGCTCAAAAATTTTTATAATTAATAAAAAAATAGTTTATGCAAATGCTTAAATTTATGGAATCAAAACGAAGCTACTGTCAGTAAAAAATTACCAGGTTCAAGAGAAGATTATTTTTAATAAAATTGCGTTTTATACCTAGTTACAAATAGCTCACGAACTTCTTGACAATAGAGAATCAAAATATTGCTAAAACTTGAAACTCGCATTACTCACCCAAATATATAATGGATAAAAAGCTTAATACCGGCTCCTACTGATAAGTCGCCAGTAAGCACGAAACGAATGTGCACACGAGATTATACATTTCGTCTTGGTTTCATCCTCCTGGTAATAATAGAACTATTCTTTAAATCAAGTTTGCGAGCTTGAAGTAAACACCAATCCTATTGTATTTAACCAGTTGTCGAACAACATAACAAAACTACCGCCAGCCGCAACACACTGACGCGTTTCGACCTTCCATGATCATGATCAGAGTACGACGGCAAACTGACAAGCGAGGATCAAACCGCATTGCATTCACTACTGCCAGTAAGCACGAAACAAACGTGCAGACAAGATTATACTCTCCCGTGAAGCTGTCTTTGGTTAAGGCTTCTGGTCTTATTTGAACTGATTTGTTACTAGATGCAAAAAGTATCGTTAATATTTAGCACGATTAGATTTATGTCAGAAGAAATATAAATTCTAAGACGTACAGATTTCCACACTGAGGACTGGCGTGCCGTAGCAGGCCGCACCAAGAATTTCTCCTGTACCATTCCGTTACTTGAAAGAAGTAATGGTCCCTTTTGTGAAAACAAATTAATCACAATGCCCCGGCCTATTTTTGCCGATCGGTTTCATTATTTGCCGTTCAATGAGGCAATTACACACACCTGACCAAAATAATGATAAAAGCATCCAGGAATGCTCCATCTCTAACACGAAGGCAGAAATTCCGGCCCGATAAGCATGTTGCCCTTCCGAAGTGAAGTCTGGCTTATTTTCTGGCATTTCCAAAGTCCGTTTGGTACACGCAGATCGCCATGCTTTTGTGCCAAAGTGTTTGGTCAGTCGTAGATAGGGCCGCAGGATCGTAAATCAGTAAAGTAATGCCAAACACGTTGTCGATTTGTGTCCGAACGTAAACATTGCTGTTGGCAGTGAATACACAGATTATTGTCAACTTCTAGTAGCGCGCTTGTGTCTGTTTTATCTTGATATGGTCGTTATTCACATTGACTATCCAAAACCAGCTGTCATTTTAAAATGGATTACCTAGCCATGCATGAGCATAAAAGAGCCATTTTCTTTTGTGCGTAGGGAAATGTGCATTTCCGCTTGTCAGAAAAGGCTACAAGCATTGCTTTAAAAAATGAAACAACTACGAAACTGGCTTAAGCAAAATTACCTGATCTTTTTAGTGACTAACGCGGGCTGAACTCCAGTTGTTTTGTCCATATAAACATACCTGCTTTTAAATAAATGCATAACGTTGAGTGTGTCAGCTTTAAATTTTGCCACACGCGTAACGGCTTAAAGGTGGTCTACGCCTAGACGTAGTTCAACTTTGAATTTTTCGAAAAATTAGCAACGTGGGAATGCAGTGATTGTAGCCATGGCAACGTGGGATCTTTTTAAATTATGATAGCTAAGAAAAATTTCCCGCAATTTTAAGGTAGTCGCCAGTGACACTGTTAAAGGCCCGTCAAGCCATACACCGTTGCGCAGGCATAATTTCGTTTAGCCTAAAACCAGGAGCAACTAATTAGCGGCTTTCATCACAGAGCGTAGTTCAAATTTTCGCCTGAACATATCAGTTGATGCAAAAACATTACATCAAGTCTAACAGGCATACACAAATAACTTGTTTGACTATACAGCACAAGTGAACTACAGGTTAGTTACGTGAAATAGGTTTTTTCACTCTTTTTATTAATAAAAACAAGTATAAATACATAAAGCTAGATAGGATAAAGAAGAAAATTAAAAAATTGACCAAAATTAAAGAAAACAAAGAGATGTATAAAGAATAATTGAAACGCATACAAGTATTACATACAATTGAATGAAAATTGGTTGCGCGTACAGTGATAAAAATTACTTATAATCAAGGTTGCGATCTTGACATAAGCGCTTCACCCAGTAATTACTTACATATGTCAGTATAAACTAAGAATGTTATAGTGTAGGAAAGGCAATTCATTCAGTAGAACGATTTAGAGCACCAGTTTTCGAAGCAGACGTGCCCAGGTTGCAGCCCAGACCGCGGCAAATTCTGGCCAGTACGTGATGAGTTCCCAAAAAGGACGAAACCAGTCTACTGGATGAATTGCCTTTTCTACACTATACAATAATTATTTTATACTAAAAACTGTATGTATATAATGAGACAGGTGTTTATATCAAGATCGCAACCTTGATTATAGTATTGCATAAAATGTCAGTTGGAGTTATATAAAAAGCACATAAAAGAATACTGGTTTACAAGTAGAGCCGCAACGATGGAGCAAATATAATTTCTAAAAGGTGAAGGATAAATCGTAAAAGAGTAATCAACAGACAGTAAAAGACAAAATATTAGAGGGTAATACAAATAAAAAATCATTGATTACGCGAGAGGCGTTAATAATTATTTAAATCAAATTTGCGAACAAGAAGTAAACACCAACCTCAGTATATTTAACTAGTCGTCAAACAACTGACTGACAGTTATTTTGCTATGCTGTTCGACAACTGGTAAAATACAAGGGGATTGGTGTTTACTTCAAGCTTGCGAACTTGAATTCAAATAAACAAACGAAGTGTCCTAAGTTGAAAAATAGTAGGAAGACATTAATGATAGCTTAAGTAAAACAAAAACATAAATTTATTTTAAATACCCTTTTACAATTTCTCCTAACACCATTGGTTAATTGTGCCTCAATCTATTTTCTTTTTACTGTATACATTATGAATATAAACATATTCAAAACGACGTGCAATTCTACCTAGATTTTATTTCACCCAATCCCTATACAGTCTAGTTAAATGTTTGACAGTGCTAATAATCTCGACTCATCTCAGATTATGTTATGGCCTTAGATACTGTTTGTGGCAGAGAAATAATGAATATATGCAATTGGGTATTACGTGTAGCGAACCTAGTATTAAATTAGTTAAAAAAATGACCAGAAGGATAAACCAAAGACAGCATGAACAGAAAGTATATTCTCAAGCACATTCGTTTCGTGCTTACTGGCGACTCATCAGTAGGAGCCGGTATTACGCCCTTTAACCAGGTTTGTGGGAAAATTGGATGGTACAATCTCTTATACGAATATGTAAACCTCCAGCAGTGAAGCTAATTTAATACAAAGTCTTCGACAATGCGATTTCAAAGCCAACTCACAATATATAATACATATACCAAGTCTTTAAACGGTATCAACAATATGGTTATTCTGGCAGTATCCGATACCAACATTATGGTACTGAAAAGGTACAGTAAGCAGGAAACGAATGTGCACCAGATTATACTTTTCGTTCACTCTGTTTTCGGCTTATCATTCCGGTCATATTTCAACTAACTTGTAACTAGGTGCGCAGCACCTAATACACAATTGATGTTATGGCCTGCTTGAATAAATCACGATCCAGAAATAATTGATTATTGTGGCTATACGCAACTGTTCTATTCTTATCTTCTACTTGACTGCATGATGTCGCTATGTAAGTTCACAAACGGTCGATGCTTTCAATTTTGCGATTGTTTTCGGATGATTAGAAAGTAGACAGTCTAGCATGAATTATTTTTTAAATCATTTCCTAATTTTGCATTATTTTTTAGGCGTTCACTTCATTTATCAATGTGGAATGAGGTGTGCTCATGAATTTGAAGTGGAACGTAAATCCTGTATTGACGATTAAATTAAAAATGCAACAGAAAAACTGCTCAACATGAATTTAATGTAAAAGCCTTATGCAACAGAGCAGATAAACCAGTCGTCGAACAACATGGCAAAGCTACCCTCAGTCACACGTACTGACGCGTTTTGAACCTCCATGATCATCATCACAGTTAGACGGCAGACTGACTAACGAGGCTCAAACCGAAATGCATAAGTAGGGAAGCAAAATGCGATAGGCCGCTCTCCCCTTGACTGGAAATAAGCGGCTCCACAATTTCTCTATAGTCAAGAACATTAAATTTTTTCAGCTTTCTCCTCATATATATATATATATATATATTTATATAATACAATTAAACAATCACTGATTGCGCGGGTGTAATGTAATTGAATAAATGTCAAAAGACGAAATTGATAAAAATATTTGATAATGTGAAATCGGAAACAATGCTCATTTATTTTCTCTCTGAGAGGAATGCAGTCCTCGATAGAGTTTATTTTTTAGTAGACATTAAAGAAGCATGAATAATCTCTATTAACAATTAGAATAATTTCTTTGTTTTAGAATAAAACATAAATATTTTTTCTATTTAAATTACATAATTAATAGCTATTCTTTGGAAACATTTGCTTATTATAGACTTGAAGGGTTTGTCAAAAATCGTATTTTCTTATATGTTTTCGAAAAATAATAAAACTCGGATCCAATTTGTTTTGGACTGCATAAATTGGCTCCATCGTAATGCAAAATCTGCGAAAGTAGCAGGATAAATCATGTTCAGAAATACATTATTAGAACAATTAAGATGTGTATCTATGGGACAACCGTTATCGTTTCCATTGCCCAATATTTTCACGTTTTGGAGACAGTCTTCTTGAAGAAGGATAATTTTGATACCGCCACTTCATATTGACAAAATTAATTATTTTATAGCATAATAGTGGCGATGAAGTGAGTAAAAGTCGTTGGAGTAACTTGTCAATTGACTGACTGAATGTTTACTCCCGTCAAGAGGTATATTATTATTACATAATTATATATTAATATTAATAATAATAATAATAATAATAATAATAAGAATAATAATAATAATAATAATAATAATAATAATAATAATAATAATAATAATAATAATAATAATAATAATAATAATAATAATAATAATAATATTAATACACAATAATATAATAACAATAATACAATAATACACACATAATAATAATAATAATACAATAATAATACAATAATAATAATAATACAATACAATAATACACACAATACACACACAATACACATTAATAATAATAATAATAATTATAAAAAATAATAATCATAACAGCAGTAACAATAATAGTATTAATAAAAATATGAATAACAAATGATGATAATAATAATAATAATAATAATAATAATAATAATAATAATAATAATAATAATAATAATAACATTTTCGTACGTTAAGTTGATGAGTAGTGTTGATTATATTAAAAGCGACTTCGAAAGAAATGATTCGCAAAGTTGAATGCTTCTTAATTTTATTTTAAATCCACAATTTCAACTATGAATTGCAATTCGAAAATCTATGTAAATAATCATCCTGCGGATGTATGACACTCATGATAGAGGGAAGTAGTAAAAAAAATTAGAAATAAATATTTCAGATTATTGCTTAACGTCTAAAAGTAATATAAACGAGGATTAAAATATTAAGAGAAAATTAAATTTAAAATTTGTAACATAAAATCGCAGAACACACCAAAGTCGAGTGGACGCTAATTGCTACAGCACATTTCGCGACAGAAAAAGGTTAAATTAATTGGCAGCAAAGTTACTAATCAAAAGGAAACAACCAAAAACATTTTAAGCATATAACATTTAGATAGCCTTTGTGGCGGAGAACTAATGAATATATGCCAAAACTTAACTAAAATATAAGAGACATGGACTAAAATAAAATCTAGAGATTATAAAATGAATTCTATCTCGGTTCAAATGCATTCCTATTAATATTCATATTGTTAACCGAAATGGATATAAGACGCAGTTCAGAAATGCTTTGGTAGAAATGGTTAGGAAACGCTCTAAAATGATTAAAATCCATGCTAGTTTATAACGTCGAGTTTTTTGTGACGTTAAGTTAATATTTTAACTTGAAACATATTCCATTCTCTAGTATAATGAATTAGTTTTCATTAGATTTTCTAATATTCCTTTTACTTGGAACCTTAATACCTTTTAGTTTAGTGTATTGCTTATTCATTTAAAAGTTTTCTCCTGTTTTTTACAAGTATACTTATTCATTTTATTTAAATCAAGGTTGCAAACTTGCTATAAACACCAGTTCCAATAAGAACACAAATTTTTCAGCACATACTAAGCATTATATAATATGGGCAGGGTGGCTCAGTTGTTACAGTAACAGTTTCCGAAGTAGGCGTACCCAGGTTCGAGACCTGTTCGCGGCAAATTCTGGCCAGTACGTGATTAGTTCCCACTAAAAACAAAACCTGGCTAATGGATTAATTTCTTTGTCTACATTAAACAATTGTTAGTTTATACTGACTAATGTATGTATATAAAGGGTGAGGTGTTAATATCTAGATCGCAAACTTGATTTAAATAATTTTTATCACCACCCGTGCAACCAATTTTTGTTTTAGTAACTTTACTCGAATTTTACTCTATTCTAATAATATTATTCTTTGTAAAGTCCATGCTTTATAATTCTTATTTTCATTTTATGTTTACGGACGGGAAATTTGACAGAATTCATCACATTTATATTAGTTATTCAACTATTCACTATTTAATTTTAAATACGTTTAATACGTGTAATATCGCGTCTAAACTGCAGACATTTTTTAATTTGCACTAATTGTTTAATATTTTATTTAACTTACAAGGTTAAATTAGGACTAAACCTGGTCTATACTGGCATAATGATTTCTCGCATGAATTGCTGCAGTATAAGTCGTTGTCAGTATGCAACTAATACGGTTAAACCACCGTCAATTTTGTGTTCAAAATAAGCAATTTATTCTTGTATCTACTGAGTATGGCATATCTGACACGAAATCGATTGGAAGTCTTTCACAAAATTCCTAACCAAGTAGAATGCGTGCAAACTGCCTAGTGGTGAGAGATCGATTCGCGTTAGTTAGTTTGCCTTCATGCTCTGACGAGGATCGTGGACTGTTGCAACGTGCCAGTAGATGCGGCTGACGGCAGTTACGGCGTCTGTTTAGGTACAATGGCATTTTTTTAATTAACTGACGCGCGCAAACTTCATTTAAATAATTATTTTCACTACACTTACAATCAATTATTGTTAAATCTATTAGAATTTCGGGTGAGAATCTCATATATGTTTCTTGGAAACATAAATAATTTCATGTCATCATTGCTAGATAGTTTACAATCGTACGCTTAAGATGATTAGGAATATTCAAATGCGTCTGAAAAGACGATTGATGCTATTCTTTTTCAAATGTGTAATTAGTTATGTTATTCATGATTGGCAATTACCTCTTAGAAGTTCATCAATTTAAAAAGTAACACGTTTGGTCAACAAGCTGTTAATGAGCTACAAAAGTTAGCTAAGTTCCATCTCTTAAAAATGTTATCGTAAACTAGTTATCTCCTTTCTCCATGTCTTAATATTGCATTCATCTGCTCTACTATTGTTTAGCCACTACGGTCTACTAAGTAATGCATTTTCACCTAACATTTCTGCGCTCTATGGGTCAGATTTTTTTTAAAGCTCTATCATCCACTTTATCGGTATGCCTACAGCTAATTCCAGCATAGCAACACGTATGGGCTAATGCTGTTTGATCAAACCGGAAATTGTTTATGACTGGCAGATTTAACTCAACAGAAATGTTTAAAAAAATTAGAAATGCCTAGAACAGCAAGCTCTGCTGTTATCACTGGAATTAGTGCTGACATTTCAGTGGCATAATTACAGACACTAGTTCATGCCAAATCCCAAAATTCGGGAACTAATTCGCTCCCAAGTGCTTTTCAGAATTTCAAATTTCTATCAACTTTAAATTTTTCATTTTATGAGTCAAATAAACATGTCACACCTATTTTAATATAACGCATTACAGCTAAGTAATAATATTTAATACTTATATATATATATATATATATATATATATATATATATATATATTGTTTGGGCTGATTAGTAAGTGTATATACGTGTGTGTCTGGTGTGTGTCTGTTTGCGTGTATGGCTCTTTCTCATTGTATTGCAAAGTTATGTCTGGGATCTGGTCATTCTTGAACCAACTGTTCACATTGTTGGCTTTTACGTATACAAATGTTTTCCCCCGAGCGTCGTCTTTCGTTTCGTATGAAGATGTACTGGATCAACAGAATCTAGCATGATTTACCGCAGAAATTGATTAAAAACGACTTCGCACCATCAGGAAAATCAGCTATCTCCGATTTTATATCGGAAACGGGGCACCCAGTCAATTTGGCCAATTTCTCAATTCTACACAAAGCAAAATCAGAAAAATTATTATTTATTTATGAAACCCTTTATATAAAATAACCACCACCTGGCCTAAACATTCAAAAGTTTCATCAAAATGATATTCAAATCGACTGGCCACGAATCACAAACTCGAACAACAATTAATTAGCATCCAGGCAAAACCAAACACCCCCTCGACCAGACTCAACAAACATTCAATCGGATGAAGAAGAAAACAACCGCAAATAGGAAGACAAAAATATCGAAACAATTTGAGCGTTCAACAATGCAATCCGTTCCTGCGTTGTTACCATGGGGACAGAAAGAAATCGAGGAACAAGGCAAAACGAAATACTAAACACGTGAAAATAAAATTCGTACACGTAACAGCCAACAATGCGAACAGTTGGTTAACTCTAAAACCATCAATACAAGAATGACTCGATCTCAGACATCGCTTTGAAATACACCAAGAAAGACCTTTATATGCAAACAGGCACACACACACAGACACATACGCATACACATTTACTAATCAGACCAAACAAGAAGTAGAATTAAAACCGAGTCAGATCAGTTGCCACTCACATAACCAAATGATAACCCAGGATGTACATCAATGAAAGATTGAAAAGTGAAGGTCAATAGTCTCGAAATAAATGGCCATTATCAACTTTAGTATTGACGTGTTTTTTCTTCCTATTTGGAAATATACTGTGTAATATTCGAAGTAAATAGACATTATATATATATATATATATATATATATATATATATAAACTCATATGATGTTTAGTTATTCTTGAAATGGAATAATATAACAATTCCAAATCATCTAAAAGATCAAGGCTGCATTTTTAGTTGATACCTCTTAAGTAGTATTTTCATAAGATAAAAATTAACACAAAAATGAGCAACATTCGTAGTTATTGAATCTTCTCTCTACATCAAAGCCCTTTATTTCTTCCAATGCACATTTTTACTTAGATTTACAACAAACACCAATCCTATTGTATTTAACGAGTTGTCGAAAAACAGGGCAAAACTACCGTCGGTCACACGAACTGACGCCTTTCGAAGTTCCATGGTCATCTTCAGAGCACGATGGCAAAGTGACTAGCGTGAATCAATCCGCATGGGAAAATTAGTTATGCGGTTCTCACCAAATCATATGACGTCCGCGTGACGTCAGCAAATAAAAATAAATAGAACTAATAATCAAATAACTAATCACTCACTCATTAAATTGAATAAAACGTAAAAGATTTCAATTAAGAATATTATTTTTTGTGTTCAGAATTCACAAAATAGTTTAGCCCATTTAAAGGCAATACGCATACCATCAAATGTTACTTAGCTGTTAAAAATAATTATTGGCTATATTCAGAGACAAGGACTAACTTTTATATATATATATATATATATATATATATATATATATATATATATATAAGTTCAAATTTAAAAAAATAAATCAGTAATTAAAGAAATTCTTTTCTAAATATTTTTACCATTATATATTGAAATATTGAAGCCAAAAAGGAACAAATTATCTTAACACAGCCGAAATGTTCCGATTAATTTCAATGAGAACGTACAAAATACCAGCCTTTAAAAATCTCTAGATTTTAGTATCCAATGTAAGGTTAACATTTTCTAATGTCCATTCGAATGGAACTGTAGAGTTTGTGTTTTATCATACCCTAATGTATTTAGTAACTATTAATTTCTGTGAATCCAAGTCATAAATGCAAATTTGCTTTTATTCTTTGGAAATTGAATTAATTTCTAATTATAAAAAAAAGATACGGGAAAATAGATTGGCATAAGATTGGTGATTAGTTTGCCCTAATCATGGCCGAAATAAATGAGTGCGCATTTTGATTGAAAGATTTGTGAGCTATTGAGTGAACAAGCACTTGAAATCCGTTATACCGTTTTGTTGATGAGATATTTTAAATTTGTGATTATCCTGAAAAACTGCTTCATAAATGCAACAAATTTGCTCTAGATATTATCTGTAAAATTAAAAGTAATGATGACAACAACCTATCACGATGCGGATATGTAGCTAAAAAGATGAACTCACGACACATTGAACAAATATTCTTCCACAATACAAAAAACAAACCGCGCAATATATTTCCATTTTGACATATTTTATCGCTGAAAATGTGAAAAAAATAGAGTTGTGTCATTGGGCAATAGAAAAATTGTGTATTTTTCTCCTGTTCTTTCGCCAGACTGGGTTTGTTCTTGTGTGTAATATAATCTAGATAAGCACCAAAACCAAATGATGCAGTACAAATATGTTGTGAATGTTTGCCGACAAGAGACCGTGATGCATTCACCTACATCATAAATTTAAAGAGACAATAATGCGTGCAAAACAACGAATATGTTCTCATTCCCTTTTACACATTTTGTAATAGACTTAGTATTGATTACATCCACCAGCGAACAAAAATAGTATATTTTTAAACGAATATTGGTTGCGCGGTCAGTTATTGCAATTAATATAATCAAGGTTGCGAACTTGACATACACACCTTATCCATTAATTACTAACATAAGTCGGTATAAACCAAGAATTGCATAGTGTAGAAAAGATAACACATCCAGTAGATCGGTTTCGCTCGTATTGGGAACTCATCATGTACTGGCCAGAATTTGCGGCAGGGTGGCTCAGAGGTAAGAACACCAGATTCCGAAGCAGACGTGCCCAGGTTTGAGCCCTGTCCGCGACAAATTCTGGCCAGTACATGTGAATTCTGAATAAGGACGAAACCGGTCAACTGGATGAATTGCCTTTTCTACACTCTGCAATTTTTGGTTTATACTGAAAAATGTATGTACTAAATGGGTCAGGTATTTATATCAAGTTCGCAACCTTGATTATAGCAAATAGCGAATATTTTAGAGGACAACATTTCACTGCAATTTGAATCCAACTTTATCTACATTTGAATATGTACCTGTAGTCAATCCTTATTTGGCAAATGCAACAGAAAATTGAATTCACGTTGGCTGGGGCACGTATTTATCCGTTTATGGAAAATAATATTTTTGTGCACATACATATGCAGCAAGACATTGCCGGGTATACGGAAAGTCTGAGAGATAAGCACAAAACTATCGAATTCTAATAAGTGTAGTGTATCAATCATGATGCTATAATTAAAGGTCACCCCTTTAATGAGTGGTCATAATCAAATCCTTGCCAAAGACACAACTTGCCAGGAATTTTTCTTTAGATGTAACCAGATTTGTCGCTGTCGGGACAAACATTGCCTAAGAGATCCAGCCTTTCGTGTAAATCAAACAATTTAAACTCAATTTACCACTTGACTTAATGATGGTCAAATTGATTGTTGGATGTGTTTCCCGTTGAATAAGTCTTCCGAAACTGGACGCCGAAATATACAGAATCAGTTTGAAGATGGGGGATGCAAACACCCTGTTGATCCCAGATATGGTGAGGTAAGTAATTCGTGCTACCATTGTATAAAATGTTGTGACGTGACAATCTATGCAATCGAAGTCGTCTTTTCTAATTTCATCAATCAGACTGTATAGCATTAAAGACAATTGCTAGACACTGGGATGTAACGTGTAAACCTTATGTGGGTCAACGATATTGCGCGACGCTAATTTAGCAAAAAACTAAAAGCAGCACCAGTCTTCAATTGGTTTTACACTCTAAAAAGTAACATAAACAATGTGACACACAAAACTCGAGATCCTCGGTTAAGACATTTTTCGAAACAATTTTTTTCACCAATGAAGCATGCGTTCATTTAATTTGTCGCATTTTGATTTCCTAGTTTTACGACTGTTTATAATAATCTGGTACGAATTTGTAACGACACAAATTAATTGCCGACATATTGCATAAATCAAATTCAATTCGATTTGCGCTGCACCAATGAGAAAAAAGTGAAACTTGCCGTTAACCAATAGTGTGCAAGTAGCCATATATTTCTATGACATAGCTATTTAAGCACGGTAAATTTACCATGCAGTTCAGTTGTCGCGTTTGCCTTCTTCTATGTGTTATGTGTGTGTGCTGTCTCTGTCATCAGCTACACTGATTTTTGGATTGGCTTCACCAACATTGGCAACATCAGTAACATCAATCTTGTTGCTGTACAACTAGAGAGACGAGCCAATTACTGCAGAACTTCAACGAAGTTACCCATCGAGATTACAACACCACAACACAAGGAACCACTACCCAAGTCAACCCGACCTGATCACAGGAGTCTAGGAGTACTTCTGGATGTCATCACACTTACGGACCTTCTCAGCATTTGCCAGAGAACGCAAGACCGGTCCTGTTAAGGGCCCCCTAACAGTACATAACTCTTTATTTTATGGCACTCTAACCGAATTTGTAACGTCGTACGGCATTTACTTGAAGCTGGGGTGTTTCCAAATTCAATTGCACAACAAAGTGGATGACAAGATAATAGGCATAGACAAATGTGTTTATTCTTTAAATCAAATTTGCGAACTTGAAGTAAACACCAATCCCATTTTATTTAACCAGTGTGTTTATTCTTGTAAGTATGGTGTCAATCCTGAAGAACCCTTGTCTTGCTCACAGCAATTAATAATATATATATATATATATATATATATATATATATATATATAAATAGTTACTTAAATATTAGTGTTTTGACTGATATAGTTTATCCATTGAGGGGCCCATATGGTTCCTTATATGATATTCATATTATATACGGTGTATACACGTATATATATGATGGATAGATAGATAATTATAAAAGATGTGGGAAGAACCCACATTATTGCTTATATGATTATCTACATGTGCCTAAGATATAGTGTGTAGACGTATATAAAAATGAATATTTATATAAAAGGTGCGAGTAAAAATAAATATAACTAAGTAAATAATAAATAAACATGCTTATTGCTGATTTATTATGTACCCAAGGTGAATTTTATGAAACCACCTTGTTGCTTACATGTAATTTTATATATAAGTAGATGTGTCTATGGTTTGGACTGAGATATATCAAAGAAAAGTTAAATTCGTTAGTGTAGACTCCGTATTCGGTCTTGTCCAAACGATAGAATAATACTATAATATATACTATAACCTGGAAATGGAAGGGATTCAAGATTTTACCGACCTACGAGTGCTATCAATTAACCCGCACAAGAAAAAGGCAGAATAAAACCAAAAAACAGGAACAGCTCTGCGCAAGGTACAGCCACATTTAAGCATTACGCAGTACATTTGTAGATCCATTTGGGATCAGTGACATTTAAGGAGACACATAAGAAGAAGGCCGAATTCACGCATGTCGGACGAAAAAATTATCCATTAAATGAAAAATACCAATGGGCTTTCATTCTTTAAATCAAGTTTGCGCGCATGAAGTAAACACCAATCCCATTTTATTTAACCAGTTTTCAAAAAAACATTGCAAAACTACCACCAGTCGCAATCAATTATTGTTTAATTGGCTTTCATGTTTATCTGAAACTAAACCTATGAAAAAGTGCAAAAACTGAGAAAAACCAATGCAATACAAATATTCTTCAACGTATAGGAGATAAAGTTAATGAACGGTATTGTCCAGAACTTATGATAAAGGCAGCGCTTTTTGCACCTTTGTGACTTTTTCAATTTTCTAGCCCATCTGGTGAAATTTTTCTTATTGGTAAGAAATTGTCTGAAATATATTCATTCTCTGGAGAATCAGTTTAGACAAAATCGAACAGAAGCGCTTGTTGAATTACGCAAATTTCCTTTAAATTTCAGACTTGGGAATGCATCTTTTTGAATATTTGCAAAACGGTAGATTTTCGATTTAACCATATTCGCATCCTGGTACGCATTAATTATGGACCAAAATGCATCCAATCGCTTGGTATCCCGGTCAAAATTACCAGGGCTCATCTTTAGCATTGGCATAGCGTCAGTTGGAAAATTTGAATTCAATTAGATAAACTATAACAACTTATCAACATACCCGTTAGGCTTTTGCTCCAACTCATTCAGCAGTGTGTGGTCAACGTATTGAAATACAAGGTGAAGTCTTTTCTTCCGTTTGAAAACCTCTATTAGATTGACCAGGTTTGGGTGCTTCAGTTGCTGAAATAACAAATTTCAGAAGTAATCTTTTTATAGGCACCATTCAAAAGCAATTTGATTAAAAGTTTGAAAATATTGAAGTGTGACATTACAACTCATTACCAGTTTATGTGCTTTTACTACAAAATTCTCGTTTAGAATCTATTTACAACGTTGAATTCATTGAATACATCGCTTTTACATACCTGATTTATAATAAATGTATACTCCAATCAAAGATTTATTCCTCAATTAAAAATAAATTTTTCTTCACCTGCAATTAAGGAGAGACAGTCGGTAAATTGAGCCTTATGCATTATTTACCAAAATGCATGCGCGAGTTGTTGAACAACTTATGAATGCCGAATTACCAGACGGTTAATTACTACCTAAATGCATGTTTAAAATTAAACGTTGAGAACACGTCATCGCTTGCAGAACGTTTCAATGAAACCTCGCACGAATGTTCTCCAGACATGACATTTAAGTTACTTATTAAATGCAATAGCAGAAATCCGTTATTCAGATATGAAACTCTCTGAATATATGTCCGGTATCGTGATTTATGCAAGCAGAAAAACTCGTTGGGTAATGATCTTTAACTAGAGGTAACGCATGCATTTAATTGTTTGTTTCCTTATTTAACATTCTTTCTAAGTTTTAAGTTTTCTTCTTGTTTGCATTTCGAATTTCAGTATATATGCATGTATATGCATATATATATATATATATATATATATATACATATATGTCGTTTTCCTTCGAATATTACACAGTAAAATTTCTTATTACGGAAGACAAAACACATTATTAACAAAGTGGATAGTAGCCATTTATTTCGCCAATACCAAACATAACTTTACAATCTTTCATTTTTATACATTCTGGGTTTTCATTTGATTATGTGGGTGGCAACAAATCTGACTTGTTTTACTTCTAATTCTTGTTTTGCCTGATTAGTAAGTGTATATGCGTTTTTGTCTGCGTGTGTGTCTGTTTGCACGGCGGCTGAATAGGATAACTAACGAGAATTTTCCCAGTGTTAAAGTTAATATCGCATTTAGCACACAGAGAATAATAATGTTGAGTGCCAAAGATCAATTGCCAATTCTCTCCAAATCATTCATAATCTACAAATTCTCATGTATGTGCGGTAGCACATATATTGGACGTACGAATAAGCAATTGATAAACAGAATCCAGCAACATTTACCACAGAAATTGATTCAACAAGTCTTGGCACCATCTGGAAAATCAGCTCTTTCCGATCATATATTGGAAACGTGAAAAACAATAAATTTGAAACAAAATCAGAAAAATTATTATATATTTATGAAGCCCTTTATATAAAACAGACCTGGCCTTATTATTCAAAAGTTTCATCAACACGATATTCTAATCGACTGGCCACGAATAACAAAATTCAACAAGAATTTACTAGAATCTAGGCATGACCGATCACACTCTCGACCAGACTCAACAAACACGCGATCGGATTGGCAATAAACTGAAGAGGAGAAAACAACTGCACATACGATGACAGAAATTTCCAAACAATATGAGCATTCAACTCTGCAATCCACACCTGCGCTGTGACCAAGTGGAGGAAACAAAATTGTTCAACAAGGTGAAACAAAACATAACACTCGGAAAAATAACATTCGTACACACAACAGCCAACAATGCGAACAGTTGGTTAACTCTCAAGCCATCAATACAAGAATGACTTTGCAATACAGCGAGAAAGATCTTTGCATGAAAACGGACACACACAGACACATTCGAATTCACACTCACTTTTCAGCCCAAACAAAATGAGCTCCGCCTAAAGTAAAAATGACTGACCGAATTACATCAGTTATTATTTGACTGAAAATTGTGTGTGTAGTGTGCGGCAAGATAGCTCAATGGTTAGAGCACCAGATTACAAAGCAGACGTTCCCAGGTTCGAGAACTGACCGTGGAAAATTCTGGTTAGTACATGATGAGTTCCCAATAAGGACGAAACTGATCTACTGGATGAATTGCCTTTTCAACACTATACAATTCGTAGTTTATACTAACATATGTACGTAATTAATGGGTCAGGTGCTTATATTAAGATCGCAACCTTGATTATAATAATAAATAGAAGTAAAACCGAGTCAGATTTGTTGCCACCCACATAATCAAATGAATGCCCAGGATGTGTATAAATAAATGATTATAAAGTTGAGTTTAGTAGTCTCGAAGTAAATGGCCATTATCCACTTTGTTGTTAATGTGTTTTTTCTTCATAACGTGAAATATATATATATATATATATATATATATATATATATCTTTATGAGAACACAAAAATGTATTCTCTATGGAATAAAATTTATTAATAAATTTTTATTTCTACCAGTATCTACAGCCATTATTCTGGATTCGTTGATATTCTCGTTCATTCAATTCCATCGAACGAGTATATCAACGAATCCAGAATAATAACTGTATAAATAAGATTTATTAACAAATGTTATTCCTTGGAGTGTTCTCATATTTTAAAAAATAGTGAAATTTGTAATGATATATATATATATATATATATATATATATATATATATATATTCTGACAGTCGAAAGTTTTCACTAAACCAATAGGAATTTCTGTGACAATGATGAATCTAACAGCGAGCATTCTGATGGATATAAAAAAATATATAAAAGAATGCAACTAAGGAACTCAACATTGAGTAAATTTCACTAAAAAAAAGCCCCTACATAGTACAGGACATTTTTAAAATTCCATAAAATAAAAATAGATAAAAATCATTGGTTATACACGAGAATGCAATTAACCGATCATGATTGCATTGAAAATGTGTGACTAATGCCGATTGAAGCCGGAACATGAGACGTCACAGAGTAACAGATTTTCCGTTTGGTTGAGATTAGCCTTTACAATTTTAGTACGTATTATGCGGTGAGTCAACTTTTAACTCGCATCCTGAATAACTTCATTGGAAGTTCAGTGTACTATTGATATTGTAATAATGTGTACATAGAATTTAATCGTTAAACACGTCAACATTAATTAATAGAAGCTACGATGGTTTTGAATGTTAGTACCAGCTGCAATTGATGAATCATCAGCAAGCACGAAATTCCCCCACATGTCCTTTGGGTCCACTTTGAATTAAATTATTACTAGATAAGCCATATTTTATACAGAAATGAATATATTTTTGTTCTTCATAGCCAAGAATATAACTCTACCTAAAAAGTTGTTGCTATTGTTCAAAACAAGTTTGCGAGCTTGAAGTAAACACCAATCTCATAGGATTTAACCATTCGTCGACCAACATAGCAAAACTACTGTCAGTCTCACGTACTGACGCGTGTTGACCTTCTATGATCATCATCAGCGTACGACGGCAAACTGGCTAGCGAGGATCGATCCGCATTACATATTTATGGATCGATCCACGCTAGTCAGTTTGCCATCGTAATCTGATGAGGATCAAGGAAGGTCGAAACGTGTCAGTGCGTGCAACTGTCCGTAGTTTAGCTATGTTGGTCGACTACTGGTTAAATCCAATGGGATTGGTGTTTACTTCAAGCTCGCAGACTTGATTTAAAGTATTGATACCTCCACTTGTGCAATCAAGGATTGTTTAATTGTTGATAGGCATTTGTTTAAATCTGATTAATGCTTATTGTGTGGAAGCTTTCGGAGTGACGAGTCGAATCAGCACCCAGCCGTTACGAAGACGGACATGGCGTTTGTTTAGAAATGAAGTTCAGTCGGATGATTTACTCCACCTGTCTAATAATTGTGTTTGTCCGTTACAAATGCTTCTAATTTTTATGAAGTTTTTGCATGTCATTTGTTTACGCCTCAACTCTGATTGAAGATTTCGTTAACTATGAAAGTTGAATGTATATAAAAAAACGTAAAAAGTTCATATTTACAGATTACACAGCTAACCACACCCCCTAGAAAAGTTAACACAAAAAGGTGGTACCATGAGTTAATATTCAGTCATTTACAATCATTTCATCACACACCGCTAGGAGTTAATAATAAAATTTATATATATCATTTCGAGAAAGTGTTAGTGCATTAATAAGATAAGCATACCTTGAGAGTGCGTATTTCCCGCATTGCAATCCTGTGAATAACTGGGTCCTCCTCGGACTCGGTGAACTTTTTTATGGCCACCAAAGTGCCTGTGTCTCGATTGCGACATTTAAATACAACACCGTAGGCTCCCTCGCCAATTCGAGTGAGCTTCTCATATCTGTCCATGAGAAGATTAGGCCGCCTTTGATGGACGAGAGAAAATAAAAAGCCAAGCATAAAACAATTTACATGCAGGTGTCTTGTTTCACACATACTTGACGGTATGTCGCTAAAAAGAGCCGGCAGCCTGGCTAAATCAATCACGGACTGATTGTCTAAATTTTAGATTTATTTTCTGAACAATTGAGTTACGTTTATATGATTTTATTATCTTATGTACTAATTTAGATCACTCAAGTGAGTATAAGATCTGAAAACTGTTCAATTAAACTTCGGTTAAACTGCTGAGCTAAGGAAGATATAAATGTGTTGTTGTTAGACCGTCAACGCTATAAGCGCTAAAGCTGTACTATACTTACCTGATTATCGGGTTGCGATCCAGTTTGTTTGCATCCATATCTTTCTGGTTTGTTCCAAAATTTTCGATTTCAGATACGGAAATCTTTTTTCAATGGAAAGCTCATCACAATAAGTTGACAATCAATATGTCATATGACATATTGATTGTCAACTCCCCTATCATTACGGAACAGATATCCGCAAACCAAATAATATATTACGTGTCGCGCAACCTAGCATGTTTCTTTTAAATGTTACTTATACTCTTCTGTGCTATCCTTTGTATGTTTGCGTATATTTTTATTCGAACTAATTCATCCAGGTAGCCAGAATGGCGTAAAGCGATAGTTGCGCGGAAACAACTTAGTTAAGCTTCTTATGTTGAAATTTGGTTTGTATGTCGAAATATATTTGTGTGCTTTTATATGATCTCACAGTTTATTGAGAATTTTCGTCGCCACATTATATGATGAGGCTGTGTACATAAAGATATATATATATATATATATATATATATATATATATATATATATGTGTGTGTGTGTGTATGCACACATGAATTTACATATATGAAACATATAAATATAGGCAAAGCTCGTAGAATTACAAATACGCCTGCCTACGTTTTCGCACCTTTCTAATCACCAACATTATTTTTCAATTCACTTACAGTAATATTTAATTCCCGGTTTACCTGATCTTATCCCGTATGCCTCAGGTTATAGAGAGAAAGAGAGTAGGGTCAACAAAACGACTTAAAAAGATGTAAATGAATCAAGAGTTTACCGACCTACAGGTGCTGATAAGAAGAGTCCCGTAATAGTCCCGATCGGTACAAAAGCATATTTTGACAGCGCTGCGCAAAATAATATATCTTTTAATTTATAATAAATGACTCGCATTACATTGAGAAAAACCTTTTTTTCTTGGACGTATTAATTGAATAATTTTCTGGATTTCTCGATCGACAATAACAACCTAAAATATGTGATAAAATCCTAGGAAGTAAAAATTCGTAGTTTAAGATAATTATTCTACGTTGATCAATGGGGATCAAAGAATGTATTTTAATATTAAAAGTTGTATTCTAAGTATATTGATTGTTTAGTTTTACTTTTGGAAGGAGACCGTTAAAAAGAAATGTTCAATTATTTGACAATAAATCTGACACAAGTATAAAACTGAACTTGATGGAAGTGAACATGTACATGTTTCCGTCAAGAAATATTACGACATGCAAATAACGATATAACGAACATTTCAAATTTAGCTAATTAGTGATCACTTAAAAGAACAATTTCCCAAGGGTATATAAGAGTAATTTCATTTAAGATTCAACAAACCGAGATATGTAATACAATTTGCAGATACAAAGCAGGTTCACAAAATATGTAGATATACAGGAAGATTTCAATAATAAACAGTTATTGACACATATGTTTTGGAATCAAATGAAATCTCGTCTGACTCTCGCAGATGGATAAAACAATTTTTTTCTTTCTCAAACTAACAATAATTGTTTAAAAAAATAGATAACATTTGAAGTTTTCAGATAGACATATTTGGGACATAAGGCAACGTGATTCTGACGTTAGTACTTAATTGTTGACAGTCTCAAAATTTCGTCTGCAATAACATAAAATACGAAATCGAGTTGTACAAAAAATTTATGGTTTTATCTAAGGGCATTGCATAGCAGAACTGCTATTGTCCGTACGTTCTGATGTCAAAGCATTTATCAGTTACAATACAAGTGAGGCCTCTAGATTTAATAGTTGATGTTCTGATTTGCAATAAGCTATATACGCAATGTGGTTTGATTCTCGCTAGTCAGTTTGCCGTTGTACTCTGATGATGATCATGGAAGGTCGAAATGCGTCGGTGCGTTGCGGCTGGCGGTAGTTTTGTTATTTTGTTCGACGACTGGTTAAATGCAATTGGATTGGTGTTTACTTCAAACTCGCAAACTTGATTATTTTAAATGCTACCACCACCTGCGCAATCACTGGTTGTTTAATTGTATTGCCTATATATATTTATTTGTGGCGAGATCTATATGAACATCGTGGTTGTTTCTTTGGTGATCAGCTTATCGTCGTGCTCAGATGATATTCATGGAAGATTGTAACGCATCAGTGCGTGTAAATGGCTTTAGTTATTCTTTTACATGAGTGGCTGAATCTGCGATCGGTTTTCGCCTTACTTTCGTGAATTTAATTAGCATAATTTAATAAATTCCTTTAACAATTATTTATCAAAGAACTTCAGCAAAACTTAGGTCCATTTATAAAATATACAAAGAACAGAGTAGCAAAACGTTTTACTTAGTTAATTGAAATGAGGTGGTAAAAGTTAACCGTGAATTAAAAGTTCATTTGGCATTAAAAGCGCCAAATTTCTGTATCTAATTCCAGAAGCTGAGAATCAGTAGAATAAAAACAAAAATTCTTTATTATCCAAAACCATACGATTTTTGTGCATTGTACTTTTTTTGTGACCGAGGCAAACGGATGGGCTACCAAAATTGAAAGAAGAAAATCGAAGACGCGGCAAAAATTAAATTTTTGCCAAAAGGTGATTCCATCAAGACTATCGGAGTCTGCATAAACAGATATCGTGTTAAGACAAGATGTTGCAAAATAAGCTCTCCGAATCGAGCCAAACTGTGCAATGACCCGGAATCCAATTGGAAAAGTATAAATTATACGTAAAGCAAATATGCGTACGCACAATTTATATCTATTGTTAAATATGTTCTACTAGAAAACGTGCGAAATTTAGTAGCCAATAGGAATTTCTTTTTAAAAAAGTGCATTATGCTAGTAATATAATTAAGGAAGTCTCTTAGAATACTACTATAAAATACGAATAACTTTCAGTTCAGTCATTTCTGTTTGAATAATGCAAATTTGAAAATATATGGTGCATTATGGGAAAATTTTATAACAAAACAGTTTTAACCGTGCAATATAAACCAGATTAACTAACGGAATTACGTTATGATGCAAAACGTGTTCCTCAGTGAAAATTACAATTTTTAAAACACATTCATTATATAAAGAGGTGATATAATATTATAACAATGCTTAAATTAAATAAAATGTTAATTCTTGCTATTCAAACAATGTCAAATAAATATTCAATTCAGACAAAAAATAACACATTAAATAAGATATGACCGGAGAGATAAACCAAAAACAGCATGAACGGAAAGTATAATCTTATGAGTATAACGTTTTCGTGTTTACTGGAGACTCATCAGCAGGAGCCGGTATTACGCCGTATACAAACTTTATATTTTGGAGAGAAATGTGCGACAATTGCACCGTACAATCTCCTATACCGTGAAAATTGATAACATATATCGATTAAGTCCAGCGTGAATGTATTTGCTGGAGTAACTGGTGCTAAGAGGTAGCTGTAATTCTTAAATTTGTTGAGCTAGCATACTTCATATTCTATTCTATTCTATTCTATTCTATTCCTATTCTATTCTATTCGAATTCTATTCCTATTCTATTCTATTCTATTCTATTCTATTCTACTATTCTATTCTATTCTATTCTACTCTACTCTATTCTATTCTATTCTATTCTATTCTTTTCTATTCTACTAGTTTCTATTCTATTCTATTCTATTCTATTCTTATTCTATTCTATTCTATTCTATTCTATTCTATTCTATTCTATTCTATTCTATTCTATTCTATTCTATTCTATTCTATTCTATTCTATTCTATTCTATTCTATTCTATTCTATTCTATTCTATTCTATTCTATTCTATTCTATTCTATTCTATTCTATTCTATTCTATTCTATTCTATTCTTATTCTATTCTATTCTATTCTATTCTATTCTATTCTATTCTATTCTATTCTATTCTATTCTATTCTATTCTATTCTATTCTATTCTATTCTATTCTATTCTATTCTATTCTATTCTATTCTATTCTATTCTATTCTATTCTATTCTATTCTATTCTATTCTATTCTATTCTATTCTATTCTATTCTATTCTATTCTATTCTATTCTATTCTATTCTATTCTATTCTATTCTATTCTATTCTATTCTATTCTATTCTATTCTATTCTATTCTATTCTATTCTATTCTATTCTATTCTATTCTATTCTATTCTATTCTATTCTATTCTATTCTATTCTATTCTATTCTATTCTATTCTATTCTATTCTATTCTATTCTATTCTATTCTTATTCTATTCTATTCTATTCTATTCTATTCTATTCTATTCTATTCTATTCTATTCTATTCTATTCTATTCTATTCTATTCTATTCTATTCTATTCTATTCTATTCTATTCTATTCTATTCTATTCTATTCTATTCTATTCTATTCTATTCTATTCTATTCTATTCTATTCTATTCTATTCTATTCTATTCTATTCTATTCTATTCTATTCTATTCTATTCTATTCTATTCTATTCTATTCTATTCTTATTCTATTCTATTCGATTCTATTCTATTCTATTCTATTCTATTCTATTCTATTCTATTCTATTCTATTCTATTCTATTCTATTCTATTCTATTCTATTCTATTCTATTCTATTCTATTCTATTCTATTCTATTCTATTCTATTCTATTCTATTCTATTCTATTCTATTCTATTCTATTCTATTCTATTCTATTCTATTCTATTCTATTCTATTCTATTCTTATTCTATTCTATTCTATTCTATTCTATTCTATTCTATTCTATTCTATTCTATTCTATTCTATTCTATTCTATTCTATTCTATTCTATTCTATTCTATTCTATTCTATTCTATTCTATTCTATTCTATTCTATTCTATTCTATTCTATTCTATTCTATTCTATTCTATTCTATTCTATTCTCATTCTATTCTATTCTATTCTATTCTATTCTATTCTATTCTATTCTATTCTATTCTATTCTATTCTATTCTATTCTATTCTATTCTATTCTATTCTATTCTATTCTATTCTATTCTATTCTATTCTATTCTATTCTATTCTATTCTATTCTATTCTATTCTATTCTATTCTATTCTATTCTATTCTATTCTATTCTATTCTATTCTATTCTATTCTATTCTATTCTATTCTATTCTATTCTATTCTATTCTATTCTATTCTATTCTATTCTATTCTATTCTATTCTATTCTATTCTACTCTATTCTATTCTATTCTATTCTATTCTATTCTATTCTATTCTATTCTATTCTATTCTATTCTATTCTATTCTATTCTATTCTATTCTATTCTATTCTATTCTATTCTATTCTATTCTATTCTATTCTATTCTATTCTATTCTATTCTATTCTATTCTATTCTATTCTGTTCTATTCTATTCTATTCTATTCTATTCTATTCTATTCTATTCTATTCTATTCTATTCTATTCTATTCTGTTCTGTTCTGTTCTATTCTATTCTATTCTATTCTATTCTATTCTAATTCTATTCTATTCTATTCTATTCTATTCTATTCTATTCTATTCTATTCTATTCTATTCTATTCTATTCTATTCTATTCTATTCTATTCTATTCTATTCTATTCTATTCTATTCTATTCTATTCTATTCTATTCTATTCTATTCTATTCTATTCTATTCTATTCTATTCTATTCTATTCTATTCTTATTCTATTCTATTCTATTCTATTCTATTCTATTCTATTCTATTCTATTCTATTCTATTCTATTCTATTCTATTCTATTCTATTCTATTCTATTCTATTCTATTCTATTCTATTCTATTCTATTCTATTCTATTCTATTCTTATTCTATTCTATTCTATTCTATTCTATTCTATTCTATATTCTTTTCTATTCTATTCTATTCTATTCTATTCTATTCTGATTCTTATTCTATTCTATTCTATTCTTTTCTGATTCTCTATTCTATTCTATTCTATTCTATTCTATTCTATTCTATTCTTATTCTATTCTATTCTATTCTATTCTATTCTATTCTATTCCTATTCTATTCTATTCTATTCTAATTCTATTCTATTCTATTCTATTCTATTCTATTCTATTCTATTCTATTCTATTCTATTCTATTCTATTCTATTCTATTCTATTCTATTCTATTCTATTCTATTCTATTCTATTCTATTCTATTCTATTCTATTCTATTCTATTCTATTCTATTCTATTCTATTCTATTCTATTCTATTCTATTCTATTCTATTCTATTCTATTCTATTCTATTCTATTCTATTCTATTCTTATTCTATTCTATTCTATTCTATTCTTATTCTATTCTATTCTATTCTATTCTTATTCTATTCTTTTCTATTCTATTCTATTCTATTCTATTCTATTCTATTCTATTCTATTCTATTCTATTCTATTCTATTCTATTCTATTCCTATTCTATTCTATTCTATTCTATTCTATTCTATTCTATTCTATTCTATTCTATTCTATTCTATTCTATTCTATTCTATTCTATTCTATTCTATTCTATTCTATTCTATTCTATTCTATTCTATTCTATTCTTATTCTATTCTATTCTATTCTATTCTATTCTATTCTATTCTATTCTATTCTATTCTATTCTATTCTATTCTATTCTATTCTATTCTATTCTATTCTATTCTATTCTATTCTATTCTATTCTATTCTATTCTATTCTATTCTATTCTATTCTATTCTATTCTATTCTATTCTATTCTATTCTTATTCTATTCTATTCTATTCTATTCTATTCTATTCTATTCTATTCTATTCTATTCTATTCTATTCTATTCTATTCTATTCTATTCTTATTCTATTCTTATTCTATTCTATTCTATTCTATTCTATTCTTATTCTATTCTATTCTATTCTTATTCTATTCTATTCTATTCTATTCTATTCTATTCTATTCTATTCTATTCTTATTCTATTCTATTCTATTCTATTCTATTCTATTCTATTCTATTCTATTCTATTCTATTCTATTCTTATTCTATTCTATTCTTATTCTATTCTATTCTATTCTATTCTATTCTATTCTATTCTATTCTATTCTATTCTATTCTATTCTATTCTATTCTATTCTATTCTATTCTATTCTATTCTATTCTATTCTATTCTATTCTATTCTATTCTATTCTTTTCTATTCTATATTCTATTCTATTTTCTATTCTATATTCTATTCTATTCTTTTCTATTGTCTATTCTTTATTCTATTCTATTCTATTCTATTCTATTCTATTCTATTCTATTCTATTCTATTCTTATTCTATTCTATTCTATTCTGATTCTATTCTATTCTATTCTATTCTATTCTATTCTATTCTATTCTTATTCTATTCTATTCTATTCTATTCTATTCTATTCTATTCTATTCTATTCTATTCTATTCTATTCTATTCTATTCTATTCTATTCTATTCTATTCTATTCTATTCTATTCTATTCTATTCTATTCTATTCTATTCTATTCTATTCTATTCTATTCTATTCTATTCTATTCTATTCTATTCTATTCTATTCTATTCTATTCTATTCTATTCTATTCTATTCTATTCTATTCTATTCTATTCTATTCTTATTCTATTCTATTCTATTCTATTCTATTCTATTCTATTCTATTCTATTCTATTCTATTCTATTCTTATTCTATTCTATTCTATTCTATTCTATTCTATTCTATTCTATTCTATTCTATTCTATTCTTATTCTATTCTATTCTATTCTATTCTATTCTATTCATTATTCTATTCTATTCTTATTCTATTCTATTCTATTCTATTCTATTCTATTCTATTCTATTCATTATTCTATTCTATTCTATTCTATTCTATTCTATTCTATTCTATTCTATTCTATTCTATTCTATTCTATTCTATTCTATTCTATTCTTATTTTTTATTCTATTCTGTTCTATTCTATTCTATTCTATTCTATTCTATTCTATTCTATTCTATTCTATTCTATTCTATTCTATTCTATTCTATTCTATTCTATTCTATTCTATTCTATTCTATTCTATTCTATTC
>JAQBSW010005743.1:30000-54772 GCA_029291075.1 Eudiplozoon nipponicum | reverse complement strand
CTTAGGTCGGTAAAATCTTGAATTTTTATCTTTTTCAGTTGCTCTGCTTATTGGCATCGATTGATGGGTTCTCACTTGTCCCTTCATTTTTGAGCCTTTTATCAGCTGATTGACTGAAAATGACGTTTGATCAAGATTTTCCATTGTCCTTTGTCCGATATTTCGAGACTTAATTTCCAGTCTCATCTTCAGGGTTGACACAATACGCACAGGAGTAAAACACAACTTGTGACAAATGTGGTATCCTCATTCAAGACAGATATATTTATATATATTTTAATTCTAAAAGTATTTTTAATTGTCTTCCTAACATCCGGTCTTCATATCTAGTCTCTAATACTCAAATGTATACAAAAACTTATCCCTGTCCCCCTCTGCGCAGACAACTACCTATAAACCTGTGTATTTTACTAAAGTGACATTTATTGAATAACTATAAGCACACTTAATGTATTGACATACACGCCTATCACTGATATCTATATTTTAATTGCTGTTCCGGACGCATAGAAAGATCAACAAATTTTGATTTCAATATTACAGTAATCCTCACATGCCCCCCAGTTCACCTAATTCCATCCTGCTTGCAATCGGTTATAGACAGAGAGATTAAAAAACTGTTGAAAGTCTATAGAGTATTATTCTATCGTTTTGACAAGACCGAATACGGAGTTTACACTAACGAAATCGTCTCTCAGCCAAATACACATTAATACTCATATCCTATATAAATTAGTTTCTCCATTAAAATATCTGTGTCGGATATACCTATATAATAAATTTTATATTTATTTACTTATTCATAATTATATATATACTCACTTCATATATAAAAAATCCATATAAATCCATAGGCTATATATTATGTATATATAGATAAGCATATAAGCAACCATGTGGGTTCTTCCCACATCTTTTATAAATATCTATATATCCTTCATATATATCTATATATATATCTATACCTACGTGTATACACTATATATATACGAATATATATATATATATATATATAAAATCAGCAATCTTTTATATTTTAATTTTATTTTTACTTATTTATATTTAAATATACACACACCCACATCTTATAAAATATCCATTTATACATACGTCCACACGCTATCTCAGTATATATAGATAAGCATATAAGTAATCATGTGGGTTCATCCCAAATCTTTTATAAATATCTATATATTCATGATATATATATATATATATGTATATATATATACGTGTATATACCATATATATAATATGAATCTCATACAAGCAACACTGTGTGTCCCGCAACGGATAAATTATATCAGTTAAAATGCTTTTGATTATATTTATATAGCACCTTTTATTGTCTATCTATATACCTATATATATATTTATATATGTGTGTGTAGTTATATGTATCTATAAGCAATTTAAATGGGTTCTTTGAAATTCAACCACTTATAATTTCTCCCTGAGTGTATAGTATATGTTCTAATTTTACTCATATTTTATATGTATATATAAATATCAAACCATATATATCTACCAATCTACACCACATATATATATATATACTGCCTATCTCAATTCACATAAGCAATCATGTGAGCTCTTCTCACCTTATATATAAAATATAAATATTCTTCTACATATATATTGTGAATATCTAAATAAGCATTTAAGCAACCATGTGAGTTCACCCCACATCTTATATGAATATTTAGAATCATCCATATATATGTCTGCGAAATATATGTATATATATACATATATTTGTTAAATATGTTTAGATAAACATATAAGCAACAACGTGAAATTCTCTCACATCTTATATAAATTGAAATGTTCATCATATATATATATATATATATATATATATATATATATATATATATATATAACTATAGCCAAATTACCTCTCTCTAACTCCTAATTCGTTCTGTTATTTTCCCCCTTTTTTTCATAGTCGCGGTCTCTTATTTAAATTTATTGTTAGCTCTGATTCCTCCAATCTACGTTTCTTTCCATTCGTGAAGGCTTCATTAAATATTGGGCCTAATGATTTTTCTACACCTGTCATATTCATAACCTTCATTCCTGATTTTATTTCAATTGATTCTCTAATCAACCTGGTGAATTTATTTCGGTTACATAGTGCAATCCGTTTACAGCCGTCCCAGTTTATCTGATGACCTGTCTCCATTGAGTGCCTAGCTAGATCTGATCTATGACTGTCTATATTTGCATGCAGTTTTATGTTCCCCTCTACGTACCTTTATTGGACGCATGGTTTTACCTATATACCTGAGATTGCAATCTTTACAAGGTATCTCATAAACTTCTGATATGTTGAGGGGTTCTCTTTTTACTTTCTGACTCGGTAGCTTATTGCCTAATGTAACTGATTGTCTTAATACAGTTCTTATATCATATTTCGTTGCTAACGTCCTAATTTTCCTACTTAATCTGGATTCTGGTAGAACCAGAGTTCTGTACTTATCTTCATTCTGGTTATCCAAATCTCTTACCCGTTTCTCCTGGGTTATATTTCTATTAAATCGCAATAGTGTCTCTTTTATGATTTTTTCAGTTAATTTTTCCGGATAACCATTTATCCTGAATATTTCTTTCAATTTCATCAGTTCTTTGTCCCTATATTTTAATTCCAATATTTTAAGACTTCTTACTATCATAGATTTTAGAATTCCTATTTTCATCCCAAACGGGTGATTAGAGCGATAATTCAGGAGGATACCGGAATAGGCATCCTTCCTGTAAATATCTTTTTCTAATATTTGACCAATTCGTTTTAATTTTACATCTAGAAAAGATAATTCTTCTTTGCTTTCTTTTCCAATGTGAATTTCTTACTAGGTGCACAACATTTAATATACAGTTGTATATATATATATATATATATATATATATATATATATATATATATATATATATATATATTAGTTCTCCGCCACAAACAGTATCTAACGATAAAAGTCAATAGAGATAGCTTAATGTTAGCCATCAGTCCATTGCTATCTGATCCGTTTGTTGACTAAGACAAGATTGTTCCTAGTAAACTGATAAACGGACCTGAGATGTGGTCCTAGAAATAGTCCTCTAAAAAGAGAAACTTTGAATAATTCTGTGTTAATTATTTTTTGAATTTTTGCGGGGTGCCAGCTTCATATTCTGCAATGCCGCGTTTTGCGTACGCGGGTTGTAGCTTTGCACCAACAGTTTCACAGCGATCAGATTGATCCTAATTTCCATTTCCGATCTGTTTTGCCTTCGTTCGGGCTGGGTGTGTAATCTGTGTCACTTCATAGGTCAGGTCTATTTAGTTTGATTGTGAACATTGAGCAATATCTATTTACTTTATTACCGTGTTTAATTTGTGTTTTTTATTATGAACCTGATGATGGTCCCAGTAGATACGAACTAAATTATCGTAAAAATTCAAGGCTATTTGTAAAGGCAGTACATATATTTTTAAACCATGATAGTATATCAACAAATTTAAACAAATGGACTTGAAAACAGCTGCACTATTAATTTTCATTTATTGTATATATATATATATATATATATATATATATATATATATATATATATATATATATATATATATATATATATATATATATACATATATATATATATATAGACTTAATTTAATATATTGATAGATATAGGTGAATAGTGAGATGGATAGAAATATATATATAAATAGATATAGTTTGATAAATAGGTAGATAGCTATATAGATACATAGAAATATAGGAATATGCATAGATACGTAAATAGATATAGAGAGATAGACGTAGAGATACATAGATATTTTAGAAGATAGATATAAATATATGAAGAGAGACAGATAGATAGATAGATATTTAGATAAATAGATATATATAGAAAAATACATAGATAAATAGATGGATAGGTATTTAGATAGATAGATAGATTGGTTGGTTGGTTGGTAGAAAGAAAGGATGATATTTAAATATGCATACAAGTAGATTCGCTTCATCGTTCCCTTCTTGTCAAAATTTTTATATCTTGCTTTTTTAATAGTTTTCCTGTGTTTTTCATCGACTCACTGAATTGTAAAATGGTACGCTTGTATTTTTTATTTGCCTTCATTATTCATTTTTACGAATGCCAAATAAATAATCGTACCATTCAAATTTTATTTTTATTACTAGTATCTATCGCGTATTTACGCATAAACTTCAATGTAAGTGACCTTTCAAAAGCTTTATTTTCACATTCATTGTCGTTTCTGGTTAAGACGTTTGTTGTTTTTTGCTATAAATGTCTTTATCTCTTTCTTACCACCCATTTGAAATCCGATTGCTAAATCAGCTGTTCATTTTCAGTCAATTTGTCTTCATTTCCTTCCTTAACACAACTTCGCATATACTCCAGTCCCAATATGTAACTTTTTAACTAGTATAATTAGAGCTGCGTTACAAACCAGGTCGCAAACATTCATTCCTACATTGACCTATTCAGTGACATGTTGAGAAACTGACTTTTAGTCTCACAACATATATTTTCGTTTTCCTTTGTATTATTACACACATTTATTTAATACTGTCTATCTTCTATGGTTAGATTTCTGTAAAGCAGTAAAAAACATTCCGTGTTTGTGTGCAACTGTGCATGATTTAAGACTATGAGCCATAGCAACTATTTACAATGACATCAGTGACACAAATCTGTATGAACCATAAGAAGTCGAAAAAGGACATTATCTCAAATCAGGTAGTGCCAAGAATGTAGAACACTGAACAGTCTCTCTGTGTATTGTGGAAATAGATTCGAAATGCCCGAAAATAGTGCGTATCAATTTTGAGAATTTGGAATAAGCACAAATTGAAAAACTTAAACCAGTTAAACAAAACCAAAAACATTACAACAATTTCATCTTTAGGCCTTGTTCGTGCGATCAACGATTGCTTTGCTATACAATTTAAAAATAATTGTTTGCGCGGGTGTTGGTAACAATTCTTTAAATCAAGTTTGCGTTCCTGAAGTAAACACCAATCCCATTGTATTTAACTAGTCATCGAACAACATAACAAAACTACCGCCAGCTGCAACGCACTGACGCGTTTCGACCTTCCATGATCATCATCAGAGTACGACGGCAAACTGACCATCGAGGATCAAACCGCATTTTATATATATGGAAATCAAATTTAGATATGCGGCTCTCACCTCTAGCGGTCTTGCATACATTAAACTTGACTGGAAATGTCGGCTGCACAATTTCTATGCAGTCACGAACATTAACTGTTTGCAGCTTTCGCCACATACATATATATAGGCAATACAATTTAAACAATAATTGATTGCGCGGGTGGTGGTAACAATTCTTTAAATCAAGTTTGCGTGCTTGAAGTAAACACCAATCCCATTGTATTTAACCAGTCATCGAACAACATAACAAAACTACCGCCAGCTGCAACGCACTGACGCGTTTCGATCTTCCATGATCATCATCAGAGTACGACGGCAAACAATTATTGTTAAATTTTATTGCCTATATATGTATATGTGGCGAAAGCTGCAAACAGTTAATGTTCGTGACTGCATAGAAATTGTGCAGCCGACATTTCCAAAGTTCAATGTATGCAGACTGCTAGAGGTGAGAGCCGCATATCTAAATTTGATTTCCATATACATTCAATGCGGTTTGATCCTCTATAGTCAGTTTGCCGCCGTACTCTGATGATGATCACGGAAGGTCGAAACGCGTCAGTGCGTTGTTATGTTGTTCGACGACTGGTTAAATACAATGGGATTGGTGTTTACTTCGAGCTCGCAAACTTGATTTAAAGAATTGCTTTGCTATTTTGTGGGCACTGGAATAATGTGCGAATGGTGTTTATCTCAAATTCATAAACTTAATTTCAATAATTCCTGATTCATTTGACGAACGAGGCGAAATCCAACAAGTTTGGATTGAATGATATCTATTTTACTGTGTGTTGCACATCTAGTAACAAATTAGTTCAAATAGGACCAGAAGGATATACCAAAGTCAGAGTAAAAAAAGATATATTCTTATGTAGAAATACGTTTCGTGCATATTGGCAATTCATTAGTTGGAGTTGACACTATGCCCAAGACACTTTATATATTTAGTCAAGTAAAATGTGGCTCTTAACATTAATATCTCCTATAAGAATTTTGACTTCAGCATTATTAATAGATTTAACTTCATATCAAGTCAATAGGCAATACGATCTCAAAGCCATATGGAGTAAATACAAAACATGATTTATTAAATCGGCTAAATTTAATCAAAATTTGAAATTTGATAACTACCCAACCTCTGGAACTTCGCATATAATATTTATCATGCAATTTTGCCATAATTACCACGTAAATTTAATAATTGATACCGATTGAAGCCAGAGTATAAGGTTTTACGGGAGTAGTAAGAGTTCGGAATGGGTTGTTATTCTTAATTTCAGTTAAGTTCGACATATTCAAATACTATACTGTTAGCAAACTTTATATATATATATATATATATATATATATATATATATATATATATATATATAGCTTATTGTATTACATGAATGCATGCACGATTGGTAGATTGAGCCGTACCACTGTTCAACATTTATTGTCCAAATATATAGCGGTTTTAGGCGTAATACCAGCTCCAACTGATGAGTCACCAGTACGCACGAAACGCATGTGTACTTAAGCATACACCGTATGTTGATATTGACTTTGTTATATTTTTCTGGTCCTATTTAAACTAATTTGTTACTAGGTACGCAATACCTGAAACACAACTGCATGTATATTAAGCAGTATCTAACTGCATATATATTGGTTAAACGAAATTTGGTTACTCGGGCGGCGATAAGAATTATATAAATCACGGTGGCGAACTTAAAATAAAATGTAGTTCCATTAGTTACCTACAATTGTCAGTAAAAATAAGCATTGTATAATGTAGAAAAAGCATTTCATCCAGTAGACTGGTTTCGCCGATATTCCTAACTCTTCACGTATTGTCCAGAATTTTCGGTGGACAGGGCTGGAACCTGGGCATGTCTCTTCGGACTGTGTTGCTCTAACCACAGCGTCACCCTGCCACACTTTCCACACAATTTTCAGTTGAGAACTGGACAAAATTTCTTAGTTAGATTTTCCTTTTGTGGAGTCTGCAAGGCAACTCAGTGGACTAAATGTTCCAACTAACCACACACAATCTGTCATTATAGAACACACACCACGCCACCTGGCGAGGAGTATTGAATTTAACATTTATATAATTAAGCAAGAATTAATTTTGCTGCGGCGGAAACATTTTTAAATAACGTTTATGACCATGATATAAGCACCAGTCTCTTTATTCACATACATTTGGCGGTAAAAATTAATCGCTGTTTAGTGATGAAAAGGAATTAATCTAATTGTCTATTCTGCACTATACAAAGTTTATGTTATACAGAAATATGTATTAAAATAATGAGATTGGTGTTTATATCAAATTTGCAAACTTTATTGAAATAAATATATATTATCTCTCTGCAACAACTATTATATATTTAATTTAATGATTACATGTTATTTACGAAATGCAATAACTGAAATTGATCAAGGCTGGAGTGCATGGATATGCTGGATTAACAGGTGTTCAGAGGTAGTTTGAATTCATAATTTTGGTGAAATTTAGCCTATCTTAAAACCCATTGTGTTGGTACCATTTTCCGACTCGTCAACCCGTTTGTTGGTACTCTGTACTGACTCGTCAACTATATTAAATGTTGCTTAAAAGTAAAATATTTTTGCGACAACCATAGTGTTGGTTGTAATAACTATGCAGCCATTGCACTGGTCCCCTTTCAAGTTTCAGTTTATATTATATATAGTGAGTTGGCTTTGAAGTTGTATTGTCGAAGACTTTATATAAAGTTAATTCCACTACTGCTGGTATACACATTCGTATAGGAGATTGTAATGTCCAACTATTCCACATTGCTTGACCAAATATATAGTGGGTATAGGGCGTAATACAGGCTCCTACTGATGAATCGCCAATAAACGAGAAATGAATGCGCATATGAGATAATATATTCGTGCATGCAGAACATGGCATATTCTTCTGGTTCTATTTGAAATATATTTCACTATGAATGCAATAAATAATATATAATTTACAAAATAACTCATAATGTTTGCTTATTCCTATAAACAAGGCACAAACACTAGCGTCACTTGTCTAAAATTACGAGCTTTATGTGTGTTGTTTTTATTGTTGTGCGTTTGTTTGTACATAATTTTTGTTTGTCTGAACTACATTTATTTTTATGTGTACTTCATGACTAATGGAATATATGACCATGTCACCGTTTTCGTCTCCGAATTTATTTTGTTTCCACATTTAATGTTTCTGTCATCTTGACCCCATCGGCTAGTTACCACATTACTAACCGATGTAGGTAAGTTTAGTGTAAATACATATCAATATATATATATATATATATATATATATATATATATATATATATATATATATATATATAATACGTGCTAAGTAGTATGCGAAAGGGCACTCGCATCAAACAAAAAAGAAGCACCAACAAACAGCCGTTGAAATATGTAACACGGTTCGTGCCTTTTCACACGTGTAACCATAGCTACTAGTCTACAAAAATACGAAGAAACTTAGCATACGATTTATTTATCGTGTTTGCCGACAGTGAATGTAAATAACAAAATTATTATTAATGCCAATTATCACTATCAACAGCGTCGTACGAATATTATTTCTATTGTGAGCGAGTTGTTTTTATAATTAATTTACTACTAATTGAGTCGTCTTAACTTTTTTTTGTTTTTGTTGCTTCTATTTTTGTAATTATTATTATTATTCTTATTATTATTAGTAGTAGTAGTAGCAGTAGCAGTAGTAGTTGTAGTATTAGTATTATTATTAGTAATAGTATTAGTAGTAATAATAATAATAATAAAAATAATAATAATAATAATAATAATAATAATAATAGTAATAGTAGTAGTAGTAGTAGTAGTAGTAATAGTATTAGTAGTAGTAGTATTAGTAGTAGTAGTAGTAGGAGGAGGAGGAGGAGTAGTAGTAGTAGTAGTATAGTAGTAGTATTGATTTAACATACAGTCTGAATTTATAGCTCGACGTGCCGTAAAAGAGGACATCACTTTTCCCTTTTGAATCTTGATTAAAATGTTATGTTATCGTACAAATGTGCTATCATACAAACAATTCAGAAGCACGCATGATTCAATTACTTTTCAAGACCAATAATTTATAAACCAAGCCAATTCATCAGTGTATGGATAATTTCAAAAATTGGCTGAGCGGTGGGTTGATCATAAAAAAAGATTTTTAATAGTTGTCCTTTATGAAAAAGTGCCTCACACTAGTTCATTTCTTCATTTTACCTGAATTAAATGAAAATTACTGTTTCATACTAAAGCTTTTGCGAAAAATTGACAGATTTTATTTGATTTTGAAAATAATAAATTAGATAACGCTGTTCATGCATAATACCTACATACAATTTGATGCCTACGGATAAAATATGCAGTAATGTTTTGAATGTAGAATATTTATTATCAAGTTTATTTATCTGGGACTAACAGTACATGGCAAAATCGTAAATTGTAAAGTCAACTATGAGCGTAGTATTGAATTGTAATGATGAGTAATCAAAATGCACGAGATTTATGTGCAACTCAGATAAAATCGTATTCATGCTAACTTAGTCCTACCTTAAATAATATTAATAAACCATTGACTGCGTGGGTGGTGACAACAATTCTTAAAATCATGTTTCGAGCTTAAAATAAACAATAATGACGTCACCGGTCTACTTGATGAATTGCCCTTTCTAAATTAAACAATGCTGACAAATAGTACGTACATAATGGGTCGGGTTTTTATATCAAGATCGCAACACTTGATTTGTACTTAGGACTGGCTTGTTTAATAACAATAGTTGCCATGTAATTAGACTGGCGCACGCCACGTATGTGCATGAGTGCACGTATATATAACTCAAAAATATTCTGTTAAATATGATTAATGCATATGTACATTCATCTGAGGTAAATTGCTATCAGTAGATGTTAATTTACCCTTGGCACGCGACAGACTAATTGTTTTATTCTTAAAATTTCAAATAATGTAATACTAGAATGATCTCAACAGATAAGGTGGGGGCAAGGCACAACAAATCATAATCGGGAAATATCGCACTTGACTTGTTAAATGGTTTTTAATACGTGTTGTGCTGTGGATTGACGAAGAATGCCGTCATTGGTATCCGAAATATTTACAACGACCAAGACATCTGGAACTCAGCCTACGCTGGTCACGACACAGATCAGCCAATTTTTTTATTAATCTGATTTGGCAAATTATTTCCTTTATTGATTAATTTATAGCTAGGCCCTGAAACTAGGTTTCTGAACTTGAGATAAACACTTATTCAATGTTTTAATCAGTCGCTCAACATAGCGACATTGCTGATGGTTGCAAACACGATTTAAATAATTTTCATTACCGCCCGCAAAATCAGTGGATTGTTCATTAATACAGCCGAGATTTGTTTTCACAAAACATTTTTGCTTGCTATGTAGAACATCTTTGGTGTAGAATTTACGACTTGTAATTTCCTTATATTTAATCAACATTTATATCTCCCATTACTGTAATGCTTAGTTATTTCAATTCCTCATCCTGCTACTTCTCTCATTTTCGCTTCTCTTTCTTTCTGTCTGACTCCAGCATCCATTTAAAAAAAACGTGTTTACGTTCTAGCAATATTGATTACTATCGGAATTACTAAGTTAATTAAATTCCTAAAATTGGCAGAGCATAACTTAGCAAGATTTACTGTATTAGTGTTGGTATGCATTATAGAAAAAAAGTCTGTTGTCGTTATATAAGCTTGAATCCTATTCGCTTTTTGCCATAATTCTTCGTATAAAAACAGAGAATTCCGCATTATTGTGTGTTTGACTCCGTATGGTTAAATTACTTTAATCAAGGTTGTGATCTTGATATAAAAACCTGACCCATTAGAAACATAGATTTGTCAGTAAAAACTAAGAATTGTATAGTGTAGAAAAGGCAATTCATCCAGGGAGGGTATTTGTCCTCATCACGTACTGCCTGTATTTGCCGCGGATCATTTTCAGAAGTTATGTCAGCTGAAGTAGTGAAAAGATTGCAGTTTGATTATACACGCTGCAACCGTTAGCATTCTAACTTTAGCCACTGAAATTATTTACTTCGATAAAAATTTTAAAAAAGTGTTGCAAATCTTCATTGCATAGTTGGGTAATAATATTTATTTATGGAAAGTGTGTACTCTTAAGATAAACGCCAATCCCAAATTTTTACTGGAAGCTCAACGTTGTATTGTAATCATCAATTAACAGTTCTTATATTTTTGTCCTGCTGTTTTCATAATTAGAGCACCATGGTAAACAGCTTTAAAAGAATTGAACTAGCATTGGTATGTCGTTTTTAAAAACTGCGAAACATGTTTGTCTCACGAAAGTTGTTGCTCTTGGTTGAGTACTAATCGTCAACCCAAGAAATAAAATCGTGGATATGTTAAATATTTGTCTCATGTGTGTTGCACTCGACCGGAAAGTCGATTCCCTAATTTAAAATTAGTCAAGAACAACCACGATTGCTTCATTTACATAAATTGATCAATTTAGCAGAAATTTATTACTCGTGTGCTGATAAAACCTATTTTCATCAATTATGTATTAGGTGTTGCAAACCTAGTAACAAACTAGCTCAATAATGACCAGATAGATAAACCAACGCGCAAATTTTATTTACAGATTTTGATATCTCTTGTTTTAAGTAGTGCTCTGAAGCTGTTGAAGGAAGGTCGCCTTGCTTCAGTATCTTTAGCTAGATGTATGTTTGCAATGTTGTGCGATTAGTCAAACAATGAAACTCATGTTTATTTCAAATCTCCATATCGAGATTGGCTGTGGATTTCGACAAATTTATATTTTTTGTGCGGGACAATTGATAGCACTCGTAGGTCGGTAAAATCTTGAATCCTGCACATTACCAGATGCACCGATTATTGGCCTCGATTGATGGGTTCCCAGTTGTCCCATCATTTTGAAGCCCTCTATCAGCTGCTTGTCTGAAAACTACGTTGGAACAAGATTTTCCACTCTTCTTTTTCCGAATTTTGGGGATTTCATTTCCAGTCCCATCTTCAGGGTTGACACCATACTTACAGGAAAATAATAACTTTTGGCAAATATAGTGAGTATGGTGTCAACCCTGAAGATGGGACTGGAAATGAAGTCCCGAAAATTCGGAAAAAGAAGAGTGGAAATCTTGTTTCAACGTAATTTTCAGACAAGCAGCTGATGCGGGGCTTCAAAATTAAGGGACAAGTAAGAACCCATCAATCAAAGCCAATAAAATATAGGATTAAAGATTTTAGTGACCTATGAGTGCTATCAATTGTCTCGCACAAGAAAAATGCGGTAAAATCTACTACAAGAAGGACAGCACCGAGCACCAAAACTCAACATTTAAATTCATATTTCATACCTAAGCGGGTATCTTTCTATTGCACACGATTATGTGCAATACCCGAACTACTCAAATTCTCCGCAACAAGCAAAAATTAAGCTAGGAAATAATCAGAGACACTCCTACGGAATTTTTACGATCTAAAATAGCATATGCGATTTAAATATATTGGTAGATATCTCAAGTGCGAACTCTTTTTAATTCTTTTCTTCAAATCAAATTTGCGAGCTTGAAGTAAACACCAATCCCATTGTATTTGATCAGTAGTCGAACAACATAACAAAACTACCGCCAGCCGCAATTTGAATACTGTATTTCAATTTAACGCAGTTCATTCAAACTTATTGAGAGTGTGCAACTGACGGTAGTTTAGCTAGGCTGTTCTACGACTGGTTAAATACAATGGGATTGGTGTTTTTTTCAAGCTCGTAAACTTGATTTAAAGAATTATTGAGAGCGTGTTGAGGTAAAAATATACTTCATCGTAATGTTTCCAGGTAGAAATCCAACTTTCATGCTATTAACCAGGCATCAACAAACTTCCTTACGGGTCTTTTTAGATATCTGTTGAAGGTAATTCCTTAAGAAGCGCTCTTTTACCTTATGCGACTTCGATGGCAGAACTTATATTTAGTCGGGATGGTGCCAGACTGTAAGTGCATCAAATCACCATTGCAAAGATACATTGAAATAATTCAATGGCCTGCAATTTTATTGTTTGGAAAGGCTTTCGTTGAACGAACAAGAGAAACAAATTATATTGGCAGTACGCATTTTCATGTATCTCGATCAGATATTAAGGTAAAAGTTAAAAATAAGATAAATGATTCAATTTTCAGTCCGATTACAACTGGAGGAACTACTAGCATTATAGCAAATTAGCGTATAATTATTCCTCAAAATAGATCATGCATTCAAGTGCCAACCAGCACCATCTAGTTTGTTTCTTCCAAAGGCGACAAACGAGTGCACTTTGTCGCTAATGATCACTTCAAATTTTATAACCATGAAAAAGCATTTGCTTTCTTAGATACTGCAATAGACAGTGTTAGAATCTGATCCCCCTGTTGCTGTTGAAGGCAATTTCGATTGCAGAAACTTAATTTTTTCATAATTTCAAAGGAGGCAACCTACTTTGAGGCTAGAGTTTCACAAAATTTAACTTTATTCAAACTTCTTTAGGTCAATTTGAAGATTTAATAGAGTTCCTAGCAATATGCAGTCCAATATTGAATTTCATTTATAATATGCCATACCAACTGTACAAAATTCCATTTCGATCAATTTCGTGTCTTAGATGATCCTAGCTATAGATTCTTTGAGAGGAAATATAGGTGAATTCAAATATATATATATATATATATATATATATATATATAAATAGTTAGTACAGATTGAACTTTGTATCAGGTAGCAATGACAATTCTTCTAGTAGCCCGGTTTCGTCCTCACTATGAACTCTTCATGTATTCCCTAAAAGTAATGCATATTATCCCATGAAAATTAAAATTAATGTAACTTCCTCAAGTGGCATGATGTCTGTTGTATAATGACAGATGCTGGGTGGTTGGTTAGAACTTCAGATCTTGAGAGATACAAAATAGATTCTACATGAAGTAAAAGACAACCAAAAGCATAATTCGTTATATAACCTTAAATTTCTTGAAGTGTGCGGCGAGTTTGTTGCATTGGATTGAGTCCCAGTCCTCGAGGCAAATGTGTCCCATCCACGATAAATTCTGGACAGTAATTAATGTGTTCTCGATTTGGCAGAAACTGGTCTACTGGATGATTTGCCTTCCCTACCCAGTACAATATTTAAATTATGCTGACAAAATACACGCAATCTAAATCTTGTCATTAAACTTCAAAACAGTGTGCCGTCCATAAATGTCATTGTGCAAGGTTAACAATGATAGATCGAAGGCTGTTAGTTAGATTTTCACGTCTTAAGAGCTTCCTTATCGTGTCTACATGACGCAAAGTCTAACCGGAAACTTAAGTTGATATATCACTTCAAATTGCGTGCAGTATGCGACATGTGTTGTTCAGTGGATTGAGTCTCAGACACTGACGCATATGTGATGCAGTTTGACTTCTATCCGCAGACCATTCTGGAGAGGACTAAACAGCTCCCAGTAGGGATGAAATGTTTCTAGTGGACGAAATTTATTTGTCCCTTGATAATATGTTTAGTCCGACAGAACATATATGAATGATATATATATATATATATATATATATATATATATATATATATTCTTTATTATGTCCATTGCCTTCGAATATTGCATAGTATATTTCTAATTGAGATTAAAAAATACATTATAGTTGAAATGGCATTTATTTCGAGAATACTAAACTTCGCTCTACAATAATGAAAGACTGTAGAGCGAAGTTTAGTACTCTCGAAATAAATGGACATTATTACTTTGTTATTAATAATGTTTTTTTCTTCTTAATTAAGTATATATATATATATATATATATATATATGTATATAATATTTGTGTATAATTTATATATAAATATTTTAATGTTATATATATATATATATATATATATATATATATATATAAAGTATAAATATCAACGTACATATTTTTTAAGCCTGGTGCGCCAATTAAATATTTTATTTACATAGGTCAAAAGCCACTTTCAAAATCAGCTTGAATAAAATTGATCATTTACTAAAATCAAGATTACGAACTTCATAAAAACATCTCACCCATTAAGTACATGCATTTGTCAGTATAAACTAAGAATTGTATAGTGTAGAAAACGCAATTCATCCAGTAGACCGGTTTCGTCCATATGGAGAACTCATCACGTACTGGCCAGAATTTGCCGCGGACAGGGCTCGACCCTGGGCCCGTCTGCTTCGGAATCTGGTGCTCTAACCACTGAGCCACCCTGCCGCAAACTACATATAAATTTCGCAACCTTGATTATATTAAATGTTATCACCGCCCGCGCAACCAATTTTCGTTTAATTATAGAAATGTTCATCTCAATACCACTTCCTCATGTAGTGTGGTGACTGTTCAGTAATGGCAGATTGGGGATGGTTAGTTGTAATTTGGGTCTAAATGGATGCCATATGAGCTCCACCTAAAGAAAAATAATCGAGTTATATTAGTTAGTATATAATTGAAAAGTGTGTTGAACTTGTGGTAGGGTGGCTCAGAGGTTAGAGCACCAGATTCCTAAGTAGACGTGCCCCGGTTCGAGTCCTGTTCGCGGAAAATTCTGGCTATTACGTGATGAGTTCCCAATAAGGACAAAACCTTCTACTTGATAAATTGCCTTTCGTGCACTATACAATTCTTAGTTTATACTGACAAATGTATGTACTTAATGGGCCAGGTGTTTATATCAATTTTTCAACCTCTATTATAGTAATTGTTATCACCGTCCGCGCAACCCATGTTCGTTTAATTATATAAATGTTCATTTCAATAACATTTCCCCATATAGTGTGGTGTCTGTTCAGTAATGAAAGATTATGGCTGGTTAGTTGGATCCATGGATCTAATTATATGCCATATGAACTCTACCTAAAGGAAAAAGACTAACCGGAAGGGTCGCTCAGTGTTTAGACCACCAGATTCTGAAGCACACGTACTCAGTTTTGAGCCCTGTTTGCGGCAAATTCTGGCCAGTACGTGAAGAGTTCCCAATAAGGACGAAACTGGTCTACTGGATGAATTGCTTTTTTTCTAAACTATACAATTCTTAATTTATACTGACAAATGTATTTACTTAATGGGTCAGGTGTTTATATCAACTTCGCAACCTTGATTATAGTAAATGTTATCACCGCCCACGCAAACAATGTTTTCTTAATTATAAAATTGACCATTTCGTTGGTAAATACGTTTCGTACTTCCTTTCCTGTTGTTAATGCAGATTGTATTACACTCCAAACTCAATGTGTTTGGTAAAATAACGTTTCTTGTTTATTAGCTATTGCGTTCCATGTAAAAACTTATTTCAATGAGGACCCGAAGGATAAACCGAAATTAACACGAACTAAAGGTTTTATCTTATACCAATTATATACTGGGTCAAGAAATGAGGGACAGTTTGGTTAAGTAATGCACCATTCAATTGTAATGTACTGCTAAATCAAGCGATAGGTGCATAAATGCCTTGTTTGAAAATAAGATGTTTTTCTAATCACAGTTTTGACGAGTTCTGGCGAAATTTGTCTAACTAATAGTCATATATTATACTGCAGTTTATGCTATTAGATATTAAATTTAGTTTCTTCAATTAGATGAATCTTCTTCCTATTGTTGTTTTATCATAGTCAAGTGTATTCCTTTTTCTGACTGTTACTAGATTCATTATGCTGCTATTGTCATGCAAGACTGTATGCCCGTCTAATAAGTTTCGAGCGAAATATTGCATTAAATCGGTGTAAATTTGTATCGTTGTTCAACAACCTAAGTTAAGGCAATTTCTTATCCGCCGCCGTTTTAACTTTCGCGAAGGAAAAATTTCGGCTGTTGAAGGAAACTTTGGCCGCTAACATCTATGCAGATAATGCTCTTCAGCCTTGTTTGGCATACCATCTAGGAGAGGGAAAACTCTGAACACAAACCATCCTCACTAGGAATGGGCGACCTAGTGTTCTTTTACAGTCCACATATAACCATAAGCAATACAAATTAAAATATTCGCTTTTTATGGTTATATGGCAGTGAAACATTAGTCACTTTTGGCTGTTGTATGGCTGCGCATGATGATGATGCTGATGACTAGATTTTCAGTATTTATAATTTTATTCAGCGTGCAGTTCACTTACTGGAAAATTGCAATACTACTTTGGCTGTCTAAGCAGAAAACAGTATTGTTTCGAGGTGCAAGAAAGTACATCTGTGCTTTTATCAGGTGCAAGATAACAAATTACTAAACAAATAGACCTTTTTTAATGTTTTATGCTGCACTTTGGACTTCTTAATGTGTCATGTGAAAATTAAATCTCTCTTTCTGCTGAAGATTAATTTCTGATGATATGTTGATCACATCTCTTCAGGGTAATTCTTTGAATTCTGTTGCCAATATTGTGTTTTATTTCCATTACTAAGACATTATTGACGTTTTGTTCCGGAAGAACATACCTTGCATTTGGATTTTTTATTCTTTTATCTATAAATTCCAAAGAAAATTATCGAGATTACTTCTGTGTTCGCCTAAAAATACGAGGAAAAGTTAAAAACCATATCTGCCCTCGCCAAAGCTAAAAACACCGTTCGTATTATTCGTTGGATTTAAATACAAAATCACACATAAATTCCGCAATTGACCACAGTCAATCTCCATGACACTAAGAAAACTTGCTACCTACAGATATTAAAAATAAAGTGGGAAAAATATTATATGGATAAAAAATCATTCTGCTCTTTTTTTACCATTAAATACAAAGAGAATTCAAAAATTCGTCTTCAAGCTACCTCACTGCCACAATTTGAACTATAAATTAACTCCTGTATACTACCAGATGAAAACGCACTTATAAGATATGCATTCCAGATTAATAATTGTGTTTACTAAGGTTACCAAACAAATTTGTTGCAGATAAAAAATTTGACAAAACACTTCCTATATATTATAGTGAAATAAAAAAAACAAGATTTAATTAATCACTTTCAATAACACATACACGCACAAAATTAAATTAGGAATGGCATCATCAATAGGAAAAACAGTTCACGCCATAAGTGTTTATAAGAATAAATCCAAGGTATGTCAATCAAAATTTGGCAGTATAACCAGATATCAAACAGTTTAACCACAGTGAAAATTTATAAATAACAAAAAGTAAGGGCAATGTATGAACGTAAAAAGCCAAAAATAATTTCTTCAATAATCAATAAATATTCTATATTAAAACCTACTTCAAAGAAAATTACAGAAGAAACAAGGTAAAAAAGCGAAAAAACATTCAAATGCAAATATAATAAATTTAAAATAGATTAAAAATATTGAAAATAAACAAACATTAAAAGAATGTCATCAAAATTCATAGACATCAACTCAATAATTAAGTAAGTAAGTATGTAAGAAAGTAAATACATTGTCGAATTGCAGGATCGTTAGATAATTTATAGAGGAAATAACTAACCAACTTAATATTTAATTCAATAACTAATTAAACAACTACCTAACCATCTTAACAACGATCCAAAAAATTACTTAACTGTATACATAAATTTGTCCGTATAAATTAAACAATTTATAATTTAGAAAATGCAATTCATCTAGTAGACTGGTTTCATACTTATAGGGATCTCTTGGAGTAATAATGAAACTGATCCAATAGATAAACCGTCTTTTCTACATTATCCGATGCTTAGTTTATATCGACAATTGTGCGTCATACAGGGTCAGGTGCTTGTATCAAGATCGCAACCTTGATTTAAATAACAAATTAATTTACTAACTGGCTAGCTAACTAACTAACTAATTAACTATAAAAAAATAAATAAACCATCTATTTATCTATCTATATATCTAACTAACAAACTAATCATCGAACTAACTAATCAACTAACTAACTAGTGCGTTGCAGCTGGCGGTAGTTTTGTTATGTTGTTCGACGACTGGTTAAATACAATGGGATTGGTGTTTACTTCAAGCTCGCAAACTTGATTTAAAGAATTAACTAACTAAATGACTAACTAATTTTCTAAATAACTAACTAACTTACTAATTAAACATATGGCTAAAAAATAATTAATTCACTAACTAGATTTCTTTTGGACTGACTATCCCTCTTACTAACTTAATTTTCAGTATAGTTTTCCTTGTACTTATATGTACCTATAATGAACTAATATACTGCTTGGTTTTACTCTTGTCCGTATGACGCTTTGTTGCATTTTTTCATCTAGATGGATAAAAAAGTTTAACCTTTTCACAGTTTACTAGTAGATATCACGCTTTAGGCTTTCTAGCAGTTCGTGTTCACCTGCATTTCTGGAATTTAGATATATATATATATATATATATATATATATATATATATATATATAATTGATTATTCCATGTCTGGTAGAAAAACATAATTTAACTGAAAATTGCAAATGCTTCTTAATATTAATTTGCTTTAGATATTATACTATAAACATATTGTGTACATGCTTTGAAATCACGAATACAACTTATTTAAAATGTCTGTTTATAGATTTAAGTCTAATTTATATTCATATCGACAATAATTTGATACGCTTCGTTTTCAGTGACTATAAAAATATGGTCCATAATCTGAGCGGAACAGATAACGCTGTACATTTGCTTAGAGATTGATTAACATAACATACGTCTTATTCACAGAAGTCATCAGATTTGGTAAAATATAACAAAAACATATTGCTCTGAAGCAAAACCAACCAATACAAACGAATATCAAGTCGGATTTTATAACAACAGTTCGTCTTCCAGGATAGATTCTGTAAGATAATCAAATTCCTTGGTTGTAAACAATGTGTCCTATGAGATCGAAACCTGCCAAAAATGTAGTCTTAATAAGGAAATATACCGAAAATAAATATGGACTGGACAGTACATTCAATACCTAGGCAATATCGGAGTTTACAAAACGTAAATTTGGATATACAATTTATCCACTAAAAAATTATATATCTTTTCTGAATAATTTCGTTTTCACGAACTGACGATGCATAATTTTTTCCCTTGAATTTTACGGTATTTAACTTTATTTAACTTTAAACGTGAACTTACCTTGCAGTAGATCATGAACTTTTCTTCCAATTTTTCAAATCCGCTTAGTTAGAAGCGTATTCTGCTGAGATTTCGCGAATATTAAGATCTTCCTAATGCATCATTTTTGTACTTCTCACAATGTCTTTTAAATACATTTTGTTTATCATATAGTTTATATTTTAGCGATTTCATAACGACTGTGCTGGAACAGTTTATCTTTAATTTCTTCCAATAATTTTAATATCATTTTTTAACTCTTAATGCGCAAAATTTTATTATGATCCATAAATTACTTCAAATTTCTGATAACATTATTAATATTCTAAAGAGAACATTTTTAATTTAATTGTTCATATTTTATTACTGATAATAATAAAATTATATTTTATTATTTGACCTATATATACATATATACTTGTTATTGTATATTTTAATTACTTTCATCTCAAATTTTAATTTCAACTCTATAAACCATTTTTAAATTTTTATTATTGTAACAGGTATAACTCGTGATTTGATTTTGTGTTGGCGATACTATGTTGTTTATGCATTGGCCAAACGGCCAACTAACAATCTATTTGTTGACATTGTTAACGCCCTGCTAATTAGCCACAGTGACGCCACTCTCTCTAAAGCCAGATTTTGCTAAGCTCAACTCTTCAATCATGTCATTTCCGTTTCAATTAAACTTGACTTAATAGAAGGTCACAGCAAATATCCACAATTCTGCATATCAATTTCTCCATGATTTCTACATTAAGTCTACAGCGTTAGAAAAAGGCATTTGTGGTTTCAAGATATTTATAGTTGCATTTATTAATATAATATTGGCCACAGATAATTTATCAGATATGAGGCACATATTATTTGACAGTAGTATAATTTACTGTTCAGAAAAAGTCAGTCATTAAATTCTTGCGCTTTTTACTATTTGTCACATTTTTCTCCATATATTTTGTTCGATTACGAAACTATTAATTACGGTGATTTGAATTTTAACGCTAAAAAGAATAATGAGTAAAGAATGAATGAACACTGAAACGCTATATGTCTTAATATGCTTTAACCTCCGTATATCCAAACATCAATATGTTTAACCAACAAGTACGCATCGAAGACCAAATCGACGCGTACTTGGAAATGGGAATCAATCGTATCTTTGCGAAACTGTTAATGCAAAGCAACTCGCGGAGAGTCAACATATGAAGCTCGCACTGCACACCAATCATTCTGATGACTTTGTATTGAAATTCTAATAAATATAAATATGAGAGCATTAGGCATGCTATAACCCGCGCAATCTATTATTGTTAAACTGTAATGCCTATATATGTATGTGGCGAAAGCTGCAAACGGTTAATGTTCGTGACTGCAACGACATTGTGCAGCCGACATTTCCATTCAAGGTCAATGTATGCGAGACTGCTAGAGGTGAGAGCCGCATATCTAAATTTGATTTCCATATATATTCAATGCGGTTTGATCCTCGATAGTCAGTTTGCCGTCGTACTCTGATGATGATCATGGAAGGTCGAAACGCGTCAGTGCGTTGCGGCTGGCGGTAGTTTTGTTATGTTGTCGACGACTGGTTAAATAAATGGGATTGGTGTTTACTTCAAGCTCGCAAACTTGATTTAAATAATTGTTACCACCACCCGCGCAATGAATTATTTTTAAATAGTACTAGAAATACATAGCATATATACTTAAACAAACATGGGTAACGCAGGCGGTGATAACAATATTTTTAATCAAATAGTGATTTTGTTGTAAAAACATACAATTAAATATACATAAATTTGTCAGTATAGACTTAGCATTGCATAATATAGGAAAGGCAGTTCATTCAGTAAACCGGTTTCGTATACATGGGAAATCTTTCAAATACTGTCGAAAATTTAACGTGGACAGAGCAGATGTGCCCAAGTTCGATCCCTGTCCGTGGGGAATTATAGACAGTTCATGAATATTTCCCAATAACAATAAAACCGGTCTACTGGATAAATTTCCTTATCTACATTATACAATGCTTAGTTTACTTATTTGAAGAAGCAGTCCCTACGTCAAAATCCATTATGTAATTAGCCAAACACAGTAGGATAAATAAATGTGAACGAAAGCAGGCGTCGGTAATATTACTCCACGATTTTCTTTCGTAGGTGGTCGATTAGCAATCTCAGTTCCGCAATGGCCTGAAGTACACATTAATTTCGGCTTCGACGTGGCTGCGTGTTGATTCGACCCCTCACTCCAAAGGGTTTTACACCATTTTTACTAGCCCCTGGAAATGACGTTCGATCTAATCTTGGATATCGAAATCAACGTGTACTTGGAAATGCATGATAAATCGGGACTGGGGAAGCTAATCGACCACCTACGAGAGAAAATCGAGGATATGTTAAAGGTGATGCTCGCAACGCGCATCAAAGTACAAAATCTTTCAAGTACAATTACTATTCTTATTCTGCTGACTTTTACATGCATGAGCTATTTTATTCTTTTACCTGGTCTGTGTAAGCCATACCCACTCTTCGCCTACATACATATTAAACGAACATTGGTCGCGCGGGCAGTGATAAAAATTACTTTAATCAAGGTCACAATCTTGATATCAACACCTGACCCATTATTTACATTCACTTGTTATTATAAACTAAGTATTGTAGAGTGTAGAAAAGGTAATTCATCCAATAGACCGGTTTCGTTTTGCGGCAGTGTGGCTCAGTGTTTGGAGCACCAGATTCTGATACAGATATGTCAAAGTTCGATCCCTGTCCGCGGCAAATTCTGGTCAGTACATGATGAGTTCCTAATAAGGATGAAACCGGTCTACTGGATGAATTGCCTTTTTAGCACTATACAACACCAAGTTTAAGCTGACATATGTACGTACATAAAGAGACAAGTGTCTATATCGAAATTGTAACCTTGATTAAAGTAATACATACATGTTAGTTTTTTGGCAGATATGATTATATTAATCTGGCTCTTAAAATCTACAAGTTTCCGAAAATGTCTATTGCAAATCAAAAATTTATGCAGCTTTTTAATTAAACACTTATCGGTTTATTTGCATGATTATTGTACATAAAACACATCCCTAAATTAAAGCTCGAAATCTAATCAAAATGTATTAGTTTATGCAGACAATTATTTAGAGTATTGGAAAGCTATTAAATGTATTTAGCCTAGAAAACTAATAGAATCTTTTGAACCGTAGTATTTAGAGTAAGATTTTTGCGTTTTTTACTAATTGGGTGTGGTTTCTCACGCTTTAATTTAAATTAATTAATAAGTGCATTGAATCAACATTTTGAAAAATATTTGACAATGGTTCATTTTTTGAAAATATTCCTTTTGCGTCAAAACAGATTTTTAACACGCACACACACACACAAATACACAAAAATCTTTATTTCTTCATTATATTTCTTGGATGATATTTTGATCACCACTGCCGGTCTTATTTTTGCAATCCGTGCTACTTTCAAATTATCGGTTCAAATATCATCCAAGGAATATAAAGAAGAAATATATATTTTGGCGATTGTTAGAATCCTTACTTTAGTACCTGTGTTTTCGTCTTCTATAGAAGTACGAACAGCTGTAGCACATCTCGGAGATTATTGCTAGTTATTATTGTTAGTTGTATTCTTAACGGATAATAGTGTTTCCGTTATTTGCAGATAAATACTTTTCTATTTCAACAAACAAATTATTATAACAAGTTTGTGAGCTTCAAATAAACATCAATCCCATTCTATTAAACCAGTCCAAAATAACTGCAAAACTACAGTAAATCACACGTTAGTTTTACTGACAGTAGTTTTGCTATGTTTTTCGATGACTGGTTAGATAAGATTTGATTTGTGCTTATTTCAAGCTGGCAAATTTGATTTAATGAACTGTTTTCACCACCCGCGAAATCATAGGTTGTTCAAATCATTATTACTTTTGACAGATACGACAGCCTTTCTAAAACTAAGTCTAATGGGCTCAAAGTAAACTTTCTGAGCAACATTTATCTAATTTTAATATAAGAGCTAATGTGACGTAACCGTTGTTTATATTTGCGTTGGTCAAATCGCTGGTAAAAATATAGTAGAATAAACAAATTGAATGAATTTCCCTACCAGAGGCGTGCACATGCCGTAAAAATCAATTTATTGAAAATTACGCATAGGCGATGTCAGCTTTACGCAGATATCTACCACATCGTACATAAAATTATTTAAAAATTTCCTTGAATTTGAAACCTTATTTTTTGCTCCTTTATAAATCCCATAAATGAAATGCTAAATTTCTCCCATACTTCCCACGCTGTCATTGTTAGTTTGAAATGTAACTCTTGAGATTCGTTAATTTCCATCTCAAGAATTAAAAAAATTCTCCAAACTATGAATGACAGATTGTTTGCAATTGCGCAATTTTCCACTCATTAGCAAATTTGTATGACATCACTTATAAGGT
>JAQBSW010005743.1:0-25000 GCA_029291075.1 Eudiplozoon nipponicum | reverse complement strand
AGCTTTCTAGATTTGTTACAAGTTATTTAAATCAAGGCTGCGATTTTGATATAAATACCAATCCTATTTTCTAGATGCATGTGTTAATACAAACTGAGGATTTTATAATGAAGAAAATGCAATTTATCCAGTATACCGGTTTCTTCCTTATATATATATATATATATATATATATATATATATATATATATATATACTACTTACTTTACTGCGGCTGACTCCTTTTGGAGGATAAGCCGGCTCCATAGAAATCCCGGATTATACCTATCCATGCCGGGCGGTTGGCAGCCATTTCGGAACATCAAACATTCCAACACCCGAAATAAATAGGTGTTTTCGCGCTGATACATATATATATCCCATTTAAGGGGTTTGCAGTTTCCCGATGGGCACAAAAGAAAGTTGAAGCAGTATTAATACACACACATTTAATGCAGCTAAAGTACGAGAGTTATCTAGGGTAACACACTTGCCTTTACCAACAATCAAAGAGAAACAGCCGTTAATGTCGACATCAAATATTATTTACCAATATACACGCGCAAGTTGTCGATCAACTTACGTAGGCCGATCGACCAGACGGTTAATTACTCGAATGAGAGAACACTGTAACTTAAACTCTTGTTTTAAATCAAATGGTGAATACACGTCTGCTATTGCGCAACACATCATCGAAAAATCGCACGTATGTGATCCAGACGTAGCATTCAAAATAATTACTAAATTCAATAACAAATGGGAGCTAGCCACATACGAAGCCTTATGGATAAACAAATTGCAGCCGGATTTATGCAAGCAGAAGAAGCACGTACAAGCATTGAGCTTGAACTGGATGTGACGCACGCAATTGATTGGTTTCCGTATTTTCACACTCTCTCTATGTTTCACATATTTCTATCTTGTTTTGCTTTCCAATTTATATATAAAGATATGTTCATTAGTAGATACTTGAGAAGATAATGAGAAAGAAATGTTTCTTTTATCTGATAAAATTTCTTTTTGTTTTTGCACATAGGAAGGGTGCAATGAATATATATATATATATATATATATATATATATATATATATATATATATGATATATATATATATATGTGTGGAGCCGGCTTATCCTCCAAAAGGAGTCAGCCGCAGTAAAGTAAGTAGTATATATATATATATATATATATATATATATATATATATATATATATATATATATATAATTTGATTGGGGCACAAATAAAATGTAGTGCAAATCACACGTGTATAAGTGCTTTCAGAAATGAACACCCAAATCCAAGCAAACAGAATTAGTTGAGTAAAATAGTATTTATTAATAAACTAAAGAATAATTTTTCTTAGAAAAATGACCAACACAATAATAATAAAGATTTTTTAAATGTTGGCATTGATCTTTGTTAATATCTGTCGAAAATTTCAAAAAGTAAGGCTCTTCATTGGGAGTTCCACGAGTTGGATGACATTCTTAACTGATTTCAGAACACTGACCACATAGCTACCAATATACTGTTGCAAAACCCAGCCAATAATTACCTCGGGTAATTATCAATACATATAACATATATTATAGCCAAAATCTGCTTTGTTTTACCCAAAAGAAAACAATGAATGGAGGCACAAATTTCTGGTAGATCCGCCTGACATTTACAGTTTCGTGCTATTTATTCATCAGAGTATAGTTTACAGAAGAACGTCTGTCTAGTAAGCCTTGCTCTGTCAAAAGAGTGAACGGTACTTGCGCTAACACGCATGTTTCATTATATATATATATATATATATATATATATATATATGATAGTATGTGTGTGTGTGTGTGTGTGTGCTTGTGCATCATTGTGTTTGAATGTGCTGAAAGTTTTCCGTGTTTGTGCATGAATCGGAGAGTGCTAAATTCACACTCAGATTAACATTTGCTTTGAATGAACAGAATTTGGACAGCCGGCTCTCAAAGACAATGAAACGTTTATTTGTAGCAAAGTTTGCCACAAATAGATATTTCAATACATACATTTTATGCCAATTTCCATATGTGAATGTTGGAACCAACACCGTAAGATTGATTATTGCCATAAAATTTCTATGCCAGCCTATGCCGTGGCAATAAATCTTTTCTGAAGAATTAGTGCGTAAATTAATAACCGCCATACATCAAAATTAGTGGTCCAATAGGTGTCAATGAACGTAGAAGCAATTGGAAATATTAGTAAATAAATTGACTGATTAATACATATTTTATGTAATACTAACACTATGGCTATTGTGTTAGTAACTGATACCTTTTTTTAAATCGATGAGTACCGGATACTAACACTATGGTTTCCGAGTCGGTACATGATACCAACCATATATATATAAATTTATGCTAAAGTTCACCCAAATTGAGAATTACAACAATTTCCGAACACCTGTTACTCCAGTTATACCATACACTCTGGCCTTCATCGATATCAGTTATCACATTTCGCGGTAAGCATGACATCATTCAATTCAATATATTACAGTTAAATACTGTTTGTTGCGAAGAACTAATATATATGCAAGTATGTATTAGGCTTTGCGAACCTAGTAACAAATTAGTTCAGTTGTGACCAGAAGGATAAACCAAAGGCAGCATGAACGGAAAGTATAATCTTATGCACATTCGTTTCGTGCTTACTGCCGACTCATCAGTAGGAGCCGGTATTACGCCCTTTAACCACTATATATTTGGTAGAAGAATGTGGAATAATAGGACGGTACGAATTCCTATAATGTGATAGCTGATATTGATCAAAGCCAGAGTTTATGAATTTACTGCTGTAGCAAGTGTTCAGAAATAGTTGTAATTCTCAATTTCGGTTAATTACAGCATAAATTGATATCCATCTTGTTGATACCATGTTCCGACTCGGAAACCATAGTGTTAATACCATGTACCTTTTCGGTACAGTAATTTTTGTATCGGTTACTAATACAATAGCCATAGTGTTAGTATCCTTTACAGACTCGGTATATATATTATATAGTGCGAGTTAGCGTTGAAGTCGCATTGTCGTAGACTTTATATGATTTTAGCTTCACTATTGCAGGTTTACACATTCGTCTTGACTAAACAATATATAGTGATTAAAGGGCGTAATACCGGCTCCTTCTGATGAGTGGCCAGTAAACACGAAACGAGTGTGCATACTATTATACTTGCCGTTCATGTTTATCCTTCTGGTCACAACTGAACTAATTTGTTACTACGTTCGCAACACCTAATACATACTCTGTATATATATTGGATTCCTGCAACAAACAGTGCATTTAATTGTTATCAATGTGTTTTTTCTTCCCACTAGAACCATAATTGTGTAATATCTGAAGGCAATAGGTATAAATAAAAGATATATATATATATATATATATATATATATATATATATATATATATATATATATATAACGGATACAATAACATACCATTAGTCGACTTAGATATAGTATACAAGAAAAAGGATGAACATAATGTATGTCAGTGACATCTGTTCAATTAAAGTCATTTTAAATTTATAACATAGAGACGTTTGGTGAATGCTGTAAATATTTTATGTTCATGACTGCATATAAACTGTGCTGTCGCTACTTCTAGTGAAGAACAATGTGTGCAGACTACTAAAGCAGTGAGCCAAGTTTCTGATTTTCCAAATCATACATATCGGAATTGGGTTCGATTCTTAAAAGCCAGTTTTAATTCGTGCTCTGAAGCTGATCATGGTGGGGTGAAACGAATCTGTTCGTGCTAACGAAGGTGGTTTTTATATGTTGTGTGACTGCCTAAATGCAATGAGAATGGTGTTTATCTTGTGTTTGCAAACTTGATTTAAATACAGAAGGATGGTTTTATTGTTTATAAAAACAGTCGGAGTTATGGAAGGCTTCAATTATCGCAGAAAGTAACCTAAACATTATAAAAAATACGAGGAATAGATGGATAGAATAATAACACGCCACGTATAAAAAGTTAAACGTATTAACTTTTAATTACAATTACATGCCACGAAAAAGATCAAGGTAATTAAAAAAAGGTGGGAATTCATTTTCGATTATAAATAGTCAGATGAATGGACAGATATTTGAATGGCATGCTGAATAGATAAATAAAGCAAAACTAAGTAAATGTAAAATTTTTTATTTAGATAGATAAACAAGTTGACAAGTATAAATGATTTGATAGAATTTTTATGTGATATAAAGAGGGAGTTTTATATTGTTGAAATTTTGTTTTTCCGTACAAAAATATACAGGTTTGGTAAGAAGATAGACAGAAATGCAAAATTGAATTGCCTATGATTTATTGACTACTAGGTTGATATTTGAATGTATTTGAATAGAATAAGAGTAAGTCTCCACAATTATTTCATTGATAGCGGAATGATAGATCGAAAAAAACTGTAGATTCCGGTGAAGTCTGATTTAGTTGCTTAAAAATACTTATAACTCAATAATCTAACATTATATCCAATTATGGGAATATCAAATGTTTCAATCTACCTGAACAATTTCTCTCATAAAATGTAATTTCTATAAATCTAGTTATTGTTGTTTTAATTTTTTCTGTAGTCAAAATAAACATTTGCCAATTTTTAGAAGACTTACTTCAAACAGATGGTAAATTAAACCCAGATAGGCAGTTAGCTGACTAAAAGAATAACCAGATATCATATATTTACAAAACATGTGACATGAACAATTAAAAAGTAATCGATTACACAAGAGTTGCTAACATTTATAGAAATCAAATTTGCGAGTTGATTTTAAGCATCAATCCCACCGCAAAACTACCGCCAATCACACTATCAGCATTAAAGCTCAAGATCAGACCAACTAGAAAGGATTAAATCGTAATGCATATGTATCGAAAGCAAAATTAGATATGCAATTCTAACCTTTAGTTGTCTTTCCTACACTGTGCTTTACTGAAAAGGTCAGTTGCACAATTTGTGTGCAGTCACAAACTTTAGCCTTTCGCAGGTTCCACTATATTTATATAAGTTCAGCAAATTTGTAGGACTTGCCGAATACAATTTATTGATATTTACAACAATCTCGTAAACTTAATTTAAATTATTTTTATTGCCTCTCGCGCAATCAATTATTGTATTGTTCGTGACTTTATAGAAATTGTGTAGCGGCGACATTTCCAGTCAATTAAAACCTATGCAAAACTAAAAGACCTGAAAGACACATATCTAACTTTGCTTTCCTGATGTGAACATTGCGGTTTGATTCTCCCTAGCAAGTTTTCCATCGTGCTTTGATGATGATCCTGGAGGGGCGAAAAGCGTCAGTACCAGTGTGCCACTGAATATATACACTGAGTTTGATGTACGTATTACGTTTGCAAACTTAATTTAAAGAAATGTGACATAAATGGATATATCAAGTAAATCGGTAATGTAAAACGAAAACCGTCTACACCTGGGAAACGCATCACCGAACGTGAAAAAACAAGTTCATTCATTTATAATATCATGTATGCTCAAAACTTATGTTATGTTTTTTTCATAGTTCAGTTTATGTGAATTAGATTTATCAAAATCTTACCAAAAATATTCTGAAATAAATTTTCCCTATTCTATTCGATTTATGAATTAGATTTATCAAGATCTTAATTAAACGAACATTGGTTGCGCGGGTGGTGATAACAATTATTATAATCAAGGTTGCGGTCTTGATATAAACACCTGACCCATTAATTACTTACATATGTCAGTATAAACTAAGAACTTGTAATAGTGTGGAAAAGGCAATTCATCCAGTAGACCGGTTTCGTCCTTACTGGGAACTTCATCACGTACTGGCCAGAATTCTTGCTCGCGGACAGGACTACGAGGCCTAGGGCACGTCTGCGTTCGGAATCTGGTGCTCCGACCACTGAGCTATCCTTGCCGCGCACACTATCACTACACACAATTTTCAGTTATATACTAACTGATCGTAACTTGGTTAGTCACTTTTTCCTTTTAGGTGGAGCTCATATGGCATCCACTTAGACCCAAAGTTCCAATCCAACCATGCCCAACCTGTCATTCACTGGACAGACACCACATTACATGGGGAAATGGTATTGAAATGAACATTTATATAATTAAACGAACATTGGTTGCGCGGGTGGTGATAACAATTATTATAATCAAGGTTGCGGTCTTGATATAAACAATGTTCGTTTAATTATATAAATGTTCATTTCAATACCATTTCCCCATGTAATGTGGTGTCTGTTCAGTAATGACAGATTGGGCATGGTTAGTTGGAACTTTGGGTCTAAATGGATGCCATATGAGCTCCACCTAAAGGAAAAATTGACTAACCAAGTTACATTAGTTAGTATATAACTGAAAATTGTGTAGTGTAGTGTGTGGCAGGATAGCTCAGTGGTTAGAGCACCAGATTCCGAAGCAGACGTGCCTAGGTTCGTATCCTGTCCGCGGCAAATTCTAGCCAGTACTTGATGAGTTCCCAATAAGGACGAAACCGGTCTACTGGATGAATTGCCTTTTCCACACTATACAATTCTTAGTTTATACTGACATATGTAAGTAATTAATGGGTCAGGTGTTTATCAAGATCTTACCAAAAATATTCTGAAATAAATTTTTCCTATTCTATTCGATTTGTGAATTTTATATATACATGAATGTATGTAAATTCTATTACTTATAACTGGTGTTTTCTTAATATTTTACTAAACAGATGTCCTTTTACGAAAAGTGATTTCTATTAATTTATTTGGTTGTAGTCCATGGTACTCATGATTTCTGTATTTAATTTATCCTGCAGTTTTCCAAGCTAACCATTTGACATTAGGATTTACTTAGCCATTTAAGAATAACTTTCGTATATTGACATTTTCCTACGTACTTACCGCTAATAAAATGTCTTCTTATAACTAACTTTTGTTTCAATTTTTTGTCTATATTTATTTAATGGCCTCTTTTCCAGACAAGTCGATCAAACCCGGAATTAGCTTCTTATGTCAAACAGTTTCTCACATTTATTTTATTCAGGCAGTCTTCAAAACTGTAGAAAACTTTTCCTGCAATTATAGTGAACTGTAGATTATTAATTAATTTACCGTACTTAAAATAATATTTTGTCATTTTTTTAACTATTCGTAATTTAATGTTAGAGCATCATCGATTTCATGTGCAGACATATTTCAACTATCATTGAGGATAATAATTTTCACCGTCAAAACTGAATAAGAGATATATATATATATATATATATATATATATATATATATATATAAGTTTATGAATAGATTTAATAACCTAAAGTAAACAAATGTAATATATTTTCTATTTTATGGCTGTTTATACCTTATATCTCCCAAATCGCAGGAATTTAACCCAAATACATTTTGGTTCAGAGGCATAAAGCTAATCTCCTACGCCAAGCGAATCGTCCATTGCATGAAATTCTGTTATATTCCAAGTTGGGTAAAAATGTGATCATACAAAAATATTAGTCATCACTTGTTAGATTCGGTATCTGCTAAATTGTCCAATAGCAAATCAGAAGTCGCCAAAATGCAGGTATTATATACCAAAGGTGATTGTACACGACATTTGCCACTCAGCAAGCACCTACTAATATATTCAGTCAAGATTAATTTGAAATATGCTCAATCATCAATTGCGCGATCATTTTGGCCAAGAAAAATAATTCTGAAGCTGCTGAGGGTGTACGTATTACGTCATCTTCTCGTAACACTTTAAATAATGTTCAATTCACGTTATCCACCAGTCCATCCCGTTCGAAAGAGGTTTAATGAATGTTGGAAAGCGTCAAAACGTTAAACGCATCTTCGTATTTCTATGTTGTGTGACTGTATAAACTTGTGATTTTTTGTTTCTTTCACATGTTAAAATTCTATCGAAATAATTTCTTGATATTTGATGCTCCACAACTCTTGGTCATCTGTCGCCATTATTGTCAGAATTCTAGGTAGGTCAATCAAGACTTTAGATCAAAAACAATGCGAAACAGAATCTACCTGAAAAGAAGAATGACCAAAAAATGAAGTTGGTGTATAATATACAATTGCTTGCGACGTATCATTTGCATGCGTTTTGGATGACTTGCAAACCTGAACAAAATGCGTCCTGGTTCAATTTAAGGCCGTGGCAATTCATGCAAGTATTTGAAGAGACCTGAGTAATGACGATATCTTTTTACTCGATGGATTGCATTTACTATCTTAAACATGCATATATGTTTTACCCTAAAGATATTTTTATCCATCTGGTGAGTATCATCTGCATAGTAGCCAAGTCTTCTATAGATCAAATCGAACCCACAAACATTTCCTCTAGAGCCATGATGCACAGTCATTACACCACGGGATTTTTAATTTGCACTTACTGCTATTTTAACCACATTAAGCTCACAGTGACGCCAGTTGGCTAACTTTCATTGAAATGTTCTAACCTGCCAGCTTCGATCTTTCATTATAATGTAAACACTATGTATATTTAAAAAGCAATATTTAATCGAATAATTTTGGTGGGCTTTATTTATAACATTTGGTTGTCTGTCAAACATAGAATAAGAATACGCGGAAATACTGGCAACTACTCAAGTTTTCCAATAAGAATCAACTCAGTCTAAATGATGAATTGCACTGACAGCTTTATGCAATTAAGCAATCTATGATTGCGCAATTGATGATAGCATTTCTTAATAAAATGTTTGCGGAATTGAAACAAACACCAGTCCCATTTTGTTTAATCAGACGTGCAACAGAGCAAAACTATCGTCAGTCACACGTAATGACGTATTTGAACCTTTCATAGATATCATAGAAGCACGTTGTAACAAGATTTCCCACTCTTTTTGTGGAAAATATTGTTCCAACGTCATTTTCAGACAAGCAGCTGATGCTGGACTCAAAAATGAAGGGACAAATGAGAACCTATCAATCAAGACCAATAATCGGTGCACCTGAAAATGTATAGGATTCAAGATTTTACCAACCTACGAGTGCTATCAATTGTCCCGCACAAGAAAGATCTGGTCAAATCCACAACAAGAAGCACAGCACTGCGCAATTCAACACAACATTTAAGAATACACAACATAGAAACACGCCGGAAAATTGACTAAGGACAGGAAACCCGTATCCCTTACACAAGATCCAATGCCACCCACATAATGTGGGAATTTGCTGAGTATAGAACAAGGCAAAAGGACAAAACAACTGAACAGAATTTTGCGCATTAAAGTAACATTACTGTCAACTGACCATGTATGTCCACCTCGCCAAAGCTCGTGATTAAATTCATTGAAAGAAATATTAAAATTACTTTTTGTGTGAATTACACGAGATTATTCATGATACGTGCCTCAGGTTATTTTGAGAATATATTCAAAAATTGAGTCTTAAAATCTCGCCTCGTTGGAAACACGACATCCGAAGAAAAATTATTTACATTGTGACTGCTAAAACTAACATCTTTTTAATTAACAATAAACTTTTCATCATTATCTACCATTTTGGAACATTTTAATAATCGATAACATAGTATGTATCTTCGTCATCTCATCCATTTAAGCTATCTTTTTCATTATCGGTAACATCTCTCTTCATTTCAGCAGACTTAGAGCTGCTATCATCTACAATATAACCATTAGCGAAATACTCGTCATTGTCTGAATTATTACATTAATTCTGGTCTTTAACTTGGTTTATATGGGTGAACTTAAATAATATCAACTTAAACAGATTAAAAGTTAATAAAACGTTATTTAATTTGTGTAAGAATAATATTTCTACGTTTATTGTTCATTGGGGTAATAAGAATCCAATAATAAAACTGATTAACTTACATAACATAAATGCTTCCTTGTGATTGGCTAGAGAATTAAAAAGGATATGGCTCAAAAAAAATGAAAGATTGTGAGGTTTTTTGTAGATGACAAACTTAAAGAACACAAACCAGCTTTTCAATTGGTGACAGCTGTAAATATGCTTTTATGCGTTTTTCACTGTTCATATTTGCTTTTGTCCGTCAATTCTAATGAGTGTGTTCGTGTTTTATCTGCACGTTGTCTTCGATGGGTAAGGAAGTCATATACACATATTACCTCTTGAGCTTTCCAATCCGTATCTTGATGTTAACTAACAGGGTTATATAACAGCATTATAAAGAAAACGACTATTAAATCCATACATACTTATATATATATATATATATATATATATATATATATATATAGTAGTTTGTAGACAGAATGAGCTATTTCCGGTTGACCGGAACGAACATATTGTTGATTGTGTACAAGAAAATAAAATTCTATAAATGCTATCATGATTCTGACTATGTCAAAGCCTGCCTGCCGTTTTACTCTGAGACCTCAATAGATTGTGTTCTCTACAAGCTTGCAAGCGTTATTACGTTAATTGAAAAACAACAGCATGCTATTGCGATAATTAAATTAAACGAAAAATCATTTATCAATTAAGTGACATAACTATATATCTCGGTCAATTAAACTTTATCTATCCACGTATTTATTTGGACTATCTATCGTGTCAACCCTCGATCTATCGTTACATACTCGTGACGGCTCAAAGCTAACATATATTTGTTTAAGCCGTAGGCATGGTGAACACAGTAACACATATTTCAGAAAAGTATTATAAGGCTGCACCACCCCTGTTTGAAGAATAGCTACCTCATGTAAACATGCGCTTATTGGCGTTCTTAATGGCCAGTCTACATTGTGAGGCCTACTACGCCTGAAACTCGCTTTATGCGGAAACTACATGAAAAAGGACAGCAATGCGCAAGGAACAACAGCATTTAAGCATCACTATAGGTTTAACTAGGAAATGTGCGATAGTTGGACGAAGAAATATACTTTACATTCGCGTATTAAACCAGAAGTAGAGCCAATTTAAAACTTAGTAATCCACAGTGCAACTCAAAACCAAAAATTCATTACATATAATATGTGTCATTCCTGTAAATTGTGCCTTAGGTGTTGCGAACCTAGTAAAAAATTAGTTCAACTATGTTCAGAACGATTAATCAAAGAGAGCATGAATTAAACGTATATTCTCGTACACAATCGTTTCGTGCTTACTGATGACTCATCAGTAGGAGTCGGTATTACGCCCTTTACCCACTATATATTTGGAATGATGGAAAAGAGAACGGTAAAATCACCTATATGAATGTACAAACCTGCAGTAGTGAAGCTAACTTCATATAAAGTCTTTGACAATGCGACTTCAAAACCAACTCACTATATATATATATATATATATATATATATATATATATATATATATATATATATATATATATATAACGAGTCTATGACAATTGTGTCAGTACTCGATACCAACATTATGGTACCGAAAATGTACATGGTACCAACATTATGGTTGCCGAGTCATAACATGGTACCGACACAATGGATTTGTTTGTATTTGCTATGGGTCAACAAAATTGAGAATTACAACTATTACTGAACACCTGTTACTCCAGCAAATCCATACAAATTGATTGTGCTCTCATGTGAATTCGCATTCTTACTGTGTTGGCGGTGCTGGACGGCCTAACTTGCGGCGACTCAAATTGGTTCCCTACCATGAATTTGACACTAATTTGGTGCAGATAAATTTCGTTTGAATACTTACTTATGCAAAACTTAGTGATAAATACTTTTGGTCATATAATGTCTGTATAGTCCTATTTTCCCACATTACTCACACAAATATATAGTGGGTAAATGGAGTAATAGCGGATCATACCGATGATACGCCAGTAAGCACGAAACGAATGTGCATGATATTATACTTTCCATTCATGGTATCCTTGGTTTATCCTTCTGGTACTATTTGAACTAATTTGTTACTAGGTGCGCAACACCTTATTTACAGTTGCATATATATTAATTTTCTTCCACATAATTTATCTACCTGTAAATTTTATCAGCCACATAAATTGGGAGATTGGTTAAATTTTAAATAAATTAATTCCATTAACCATTAAGAACAACGTAGCATTGGTGTTTACTTCAAGCTCGCAAACTAGATTTAAAGAATTGCTAACACCACTCGCGCAATCATTAATTGTTTAACCATTAAGAACCGCGCTACTTCTAAAAGGCCCATTACTCATGATTTCATTGGCATCAATCATCGAATTCTGGAAATAATCAGAAAACTATCCAACAATTTTATATTGTTGATTGCGTAATTCTAAATTATTTTTAGAATGAAAGCTGTATTACAATTTATAGTACCATTCATTTGTGCAAAGATTGTAACAAAATTTTTATCCGATATAAAACTCGATTCTTTTCACATATCCCTCAAATACTTGAAAATGAAAATATATGCATTTTATGAGAGGCTAAACACAAGTAGAATTAAAGCGGGGAAAGCGGGTTGAATTGAAGAACGTCTAATCATCTTTGTGAGTCACCTCCAGCTAAGACTCATTGGTAAGAGCAACAGATTCCAAAGCATACGCTCTAAGATTCAAGCCCTGTTTGCGTCAAATCCTGGACAGTACGTTAAGAGTTACAAATAAGGACGCAACCGATCTCCTTGATGAATTGTTATTTCTACATTAAGCAATTCTTAGTTTTTATTGAAAAATATATGTTTATAATGGGGTTGGTGTTTATATAAAATTGAAATCTTGATTTAAATGGTTTTGGTATCCTGTTTGTAATACCATCTCAATGGCTTATTACAGGCACTTTTTGCGCCATAAATTGTTAGTCTACTTTTATTATATTAGTAGTCTGTTCAAATACGAATAATAAGTAATTTTTTTATTATTATGTATGTTTATTATTATTATTATTGTATGTATAAACAGTATTGAAATAAAATTATGAATATAATTTAAAAGTAAGATTTGTTTGATGATACGCCTTTTTACTTTATCCTGATTGATAAAAAAAATATATTTTGTTTTCCACTGGTATCCAATAATTGGTAGTTCTTACGATTTGATACATGCTTAGTGTAACAAGCTATAAGTTGAATTTTACACAAAGGATCGAAAAACATTGCGAGATTCATGTTACGGTATCCTTTATGTGAGCGATCCCACGGCTTATAGCATTACAATTTATGCGAAATTGTAAGATAAAGGAACGTTACTTTGTTTCATTAGAAATTTAATGTCATTTCTAAGCACTTATTGGTGGCCTTTTAGGAATGAAATTATTACTAACAAAGTAGGAAACACGTCAATGTACGAACTTCGTAGCTATCTCAAAAATAAAATTTATTAGTATCTCTTCAGCTATCTTCTACAATAGGCTCAGCTATCTCATCTGAGCATTAAAATTGCTTTATTTACTGAAAAGAAGCTATTAAGCACGAAACACGTGTTTCAATCTGAGTCGACGTTTTGTTAATTTTACCATTAATGAATCTATCTTAAGAGATACTAATCAATCTGTCATTAGGCACTCCACGCCTAGTACAAAATTTTTTTAAATGTGTATTTAACATTGAGTTATACTTTTATTTGATTTCATTTAATGTCTAGATAAAACTGCAAGATTTGTGGCGTTACCCATCAACTACTCTTGCTCAACGGCCAGACACAAAGAAGCGGAGCTAAGCCAACAGCTATTTAACAATAAATTTGACGATGACACTTTGAAAACAATGAGAAATATACTTCTCTCTTCAGAACAACTACAGAAAAATAGATCGTGTTCCAGTGACCGACAGCAACAGTTTTCAAGTACAGATAAAGTAAACAACTGCCAAAACACGCCTCCAAACGGTATGGCGTGCACAGCGAAAAAAAGTCCAAACAAAGAACTTCAGGCTTCACGGAGTCGTCTATCAGTCACCTGGCAGTTGGAACCAGAAATTATTTTCGAATCAAAGGAGTCAATACGGGACGAAACCAATACGCCGGAAGGCGCAGGGTTTACGCAGCGACCAGATATATTTATTCCAGCCCCTCCTAAACGCTCATTTTCAAAGGAAGAGTTAGACAAACTTCTTCTGAGCACAGATTCTGACAAAGCAATTGTGGACACACAGTGCAACGCTATCCAACACAAAATTAAACAACAACAACAACAACAACATTGGCTTGTAGAAATGCCACCCAATTCGACATGCAAGACCATCTGCGTCGATAATGAGAATCCTGTAGACACTTTGGGCTATGCTCAACTTGTGCACACACAAACTGCTGGGATTGGTTCAGTTAACTCATTTTTACAACAGTCAGTGGTAGGCAACATTGAAAATCTTCAGACTCACGAACGCACTTGTCACAATTCAGCAAGTGAAATGACCACAATTGGACGTGAATCCGATAATCTACTGACAGTGAATACAATGACCGACAATCCAAAGTCAGATTTTAAACATAATCATGTGCTGACTAAATTCCCTACAAGTTTTGTTTAAGCTTTTTCTCGAACAACTTGCCACTGGCATATTCATATTTATTTCCGCATAGCGGATAATGATTGTGGTGACGATGATGATCACGAAGACGCCTGACGTCAGATACGGTTATTCATGACCGTTTTTGAGAAAAACAAAAGTGAACTCTTCTCAAGCTGAATTTTAGCCCCCGCAAATCAAAAAATTTACCATACAATAAATGCAAGATTTAAAAGATTTTCTATTCCCAAACAAGAAAAGCCAAATATTTCTGTGTAGAACACTCACCGTAGCATATCACACGTGAATACTTTTTAGAGTTGTGTATTCTCGTTTTCAGCATGAGCAACGCTCATGCCTTCGTGACCGGTTCATTTTACTTGTAACGTCCAATAAATTTGGATGAAACTCGTCTTTAATCTGCTCAGATGACTAATTGTGTTTTGCTGGTTTAAATTATAGATTTTATTTGCCTATTGCATATAAAAATTGATTTCAACAACAATAGTTCCGGATAGAATAGAATGGTGACCATGTTAATTATTACCACTTAAATTTTCATCACAATCTAGAGCAATACATGTCCAATTTAACTATGCAAGTTTGAGGTCTTAACAACTCCATCATCCAGAAACGAATGGATAAATGAAGAATTTTATTTGTATTAACTTTTGTAAATTTCTTAAGCAACTTGATAACATTGCAGAATTCTCTAGACTTTCCATTGACAATAAAAGAGATGTTTTCCAACACGAGCTAAATGCAATAACTGTTAAATTAATATTCCTTAAATAAAGTTTTCCACTTTGAGACGAACACCAATTTAAATGAACCCAGCAATTCGCACAACACAAAGGAGCTAACATCAGTTGCACGTCCTGACGCGTTTCGATCTTCCAAAAGATGCTCAATAGAAGAACGACGGCAAACAAACTGACAACAAACTGCAAATATATATATATATATATATATATATATATATATATATATATATATACATAAATCAGGTACGCGGTTCTCCTCCCTAATAGTCTTGCATACATTGTACATAATTAAAAACTTTGGTAGTACATTTTCTGAAAATTACGAATAGTCAAATTTGTACAGCTCGCGCTAAACGTGTATAGTCTATGCAATTTAGCAAGAATTTATCGCACGGATGATGCTAAAATTTCTCTAACTCACGTTCGCGAGGTTCTGATAAACGCCAATCCCATTTCGCCTAAACCATTGCAAAATATTACAAATCGCCCTTCATAAAATTAAAAATTCATTTATTGCGCGACAGGTGATACCAATTATTTAAATCGAGTTTGCACACTTGATATAAACACAAATACCATTGTATTTAAACAGTCGCAAAAAACACGCCAGCGTGTGCGGCTGACGGAATTGTAGACACGATGTGCGAATGGTTAAACACAATTGTATTGGTGCTTATCAAAAGCTCACAAACTTGATTTAAAGAAGTCTATCTTTAGTCGCACGCAATATCTCATTTCGACCATCCATGGTCCGAAAATTTCGGCTAACTGACTAATTTACCGGTTATAATGTCTAATCTGCCAGTATGGTTTATAATGCCACCAAATAAACTGGAGGTAATTTTTAATCAATATTATTGCTCCAAACTGGTTCTTTGGGTATTCCGGTCAATTATGACGTGACTAGGATCGCGTTTTTATGTGCAGTAAGTCAATCAAATGTTTATTTTAATCTGTAAAACAATAACTCCGCAAAATATATTAATGGTGCTTAACTCAACACCGCCTGTTCAAAACTACCCGCTCATGAAAGATCTCCTCGCTTAAAAAAAACTAAATCTTACTGCAAATGGTTATTTCCTTGACGCTATTAATAGTAACTTCATTTATAAAGAAAAATGAGAAATGACGTACCATTTCTGTTTTAGTATGCCTGGTAATTTTTACAAAAGCATGTATCTACCCGTGAAGAACTTTTGCAAAGATAAGATAACATTGTCCATAAAATCAGAACATATTTTGTATATAATTTTAAAATCAGCTGGTGTTAAATTATATTAAATACGAAAACTGCAGGAAGCTCTTTGTAATTTATTACATGAGTTAATGGAAGTTAAACCAGAGTAGCTTTCTGATGCCAATAATTAAAGACATCTGAGCAAATGAAAAACTATCGATTTCATGAGTTAAGACGTGCAAAATAACCCAAATTTTCCCCGTTGTAAATTTTCGTCATCCCAAAAATTTGCGATCGTATGAAAAATAACTAAATTTAGAATCGCAACTTCAATTCGTTGTTGATTTGTTTGACAATTTATTCTGCAACCATGCAATGTTTCTGTTATTGCATCACCTTCCCTGTGTGCCTTCGTTTCCACTCATAATTTCCTATTATATTATGTATCCTAAATTAAGTGCTTAGGCAAGGAAAATTGTATAGGTGTACGTTACATTGAAACTCGGGTCTAAATGTAGCTTTATACAACAGAATAAATATGTAGCCTAGCATTTTTCCTACTTAATTTTTTAAATATTATTATTTAGCGCGAATGTCGATAAATTGATGTATGTCAAACCAGGTATATACTGTTTATGGTGGAGATCGAATATATATATATATATATATATATATATATATATATATATATATATATTCAATCTTGTATTAGGTGCTGCGCACCTAGTAACAAATTAGTTCAAGTATAACCCGAAGAATAAACCAAGGTTAGCATGAACGCAACGTACAATTTCCTGCTTACTGACGACTCATCAGTATGAGCCGGTATTACGCCCTTTACCCACATTCTTTGACCAAAATATATAGTGCGTTAAAGGGCGTAATACCGGCTCCTACTGATGAGTTGCCAGTTGGCACGAAACAAACGTGCACGAGATTATACGCTCCGTTAATGCTGCCTTTGGTTTATCCTTCTGATCATATTTGAACTAATTTGTTACTAGGTGAGCAACACCTAATACACAACTGTTAAACCAGGTGTTTGAAATATCGGCGTCAGCGTACAAATATATGCGATATAATTTCGGTTTGGTCAATTATACCTCTGAATGCCAACTTAATGGTCGGGGGACTTGCAGATGAATTTTTTTCATCAGATAAGCACAATTTACAAACAAAACAAATTGATAACCTGTGCGACATAAACACAGTTACAACTTAGAAGTTAAGCTAGAATTACGCATTCAGGATTATTTAGTGTTTTTTGTGTTAGTGTGTATCTATGCATAAAGTTGAGTAAATTTAAACCCGTTATCACTGTTTCTATCCTTGTAAACTAGTTTATACGTGTCTTAAATGAATGAAACGATTGCGAAACTCTATTAATTAATCGAAATTACCAGTTTGCTTTTTAAACTTGTGAGGATGGGCAAACTGGAGAAGGTGGCCGACAACGAGCGCCGAAATATATTGAAGATAAGAAAAAACAAATGGAATTCAGTCTGTGTTAGTCGAAACGCAGATCAGGTACTCCGTACCTTGTTATTGGATTCACACATGGTTCGACAAGTGCTGATGTATAAAAACTGTATAAAAAACGTGGAATAGAATGCTTAAACTGTAGCGACCACCATCCAGACTAATCTTTCATGTAGTAACAGGTAAACAATGATTGGCGGCGCCCTAGTTAATTCAATTCAATATGTCGTCCCCTGACTCTGTAATGCGAGAAATCAGTGATATCATAAACTGTGCGCTTCAGGCAAATCATCATTTTACTGCATTGTCCAAATTTTACAATACTCTCTAGCGTGACCTTTGCACAATTGCACAATTTTTATAAATTCTCTAAAGAATTAGTGGTTTTTTAGGAAAATAGATTATTCTCTCTAACTGTTTAATGAGTTCACCAAAATGTAAATAAAAACTGAAAGACTTTCGATAAAAAACAAATATTTATTCAAAAGTTTACTTTTCCTGTTTTATTTTCTGTGACAGGAATTTTGCATTGTGAAAGTTTAACAAGATTTGTTGTTAATCGACCTTTAGTAGTATTTGACAGTGTTTGTCTTAATAAATTGTTACAAAATGTCTAACAATTCATTTAATTATTTTGTTTACTAGATTAAATATGACCAAAATAAAATTTCACGCCTATGCAAAAGTAACAGAAACCAAAATTTCTCGATCAAAATATTTTTTATAGTTGCTCTTGTTAATAACTGATTTATTGAACGAAGCAACCAGTACAATGTGCTTGTGTTACCTTAATTAATAATTCAATTAATGCGCGGACATTAAATTGATCAATTTTCTTAAATTATATATATATGGGATATTTGTAGAAAATTGTTTTTGCGCGTGTGCTCAAAGATTCGATTCGCAGTACTCTCATTAATAACAGACTCTTGCAAGCCAACTTCTTATCTGTTTTCCTGGTTAGCTTTTGTTTCTTAGATCGTTTTTACATGGAGAGAGCTTGGAAATGATAGTTTGTATTTTTCAGAGGAAAATGAGCATCGTGTTTAATTAAATTTGAAATTATGTCGACAGATGTAAGTGTTCTTTCTCTATAAGCAACATGTAATCTAACAAAAACAACAAAGGTTCTTTCTAGCTTCCTTTGGGTTAATGGATGAATAGTGCACGGAATCACTTTTTCTATTGATGTAGCAGCCCAGTTGAAGGATAAATTTGCTGATAACTAATTATTATAACTTACTTTTACCATTAAATTTGGACAAGTATTGCACAAACACCAAATTCCATTAATTTAGCAAAAGCTCCTAACAACAATACAACGGTCTGCGGATTTCAGATAAATACAATCCCTAAGCTATTATTCGGTGAAGCAGAAAAACAAAACTGTAGTCAGTTTCACGTACTGGCTCGTTTCAACATTCCATATTCAGCATCACAGCACGACGGGAATCTAACTAATGGGAATCAAGTCGCAATTCATATACTAGTCAAGCAAAATCCGATGTGCGTCTCTCACTTGAAATGTCGATTGCAAAATTTCTATGACGTTGCGAAACTTTAATTTCTGCTCCTCTCTGGCTTCGTGTATGTAAATTATAAAACGAAGTAATCATTGTTTGCGCATGAGAAGATAAAATTTCTTTAAATTAAGTTTGCGAGCTTGATATAACCAAAAATCTCATTGTATTTACACAGTCCAAAAAACCCAGCTAGACAACCGACAGTCACACGTTATGACGTGTTTCGACCTTCCTTGATCATCATCATAGCACGACGGAAAACTGACTAGCGAGGATCAAACCGCAATGAAATATATAATATACCAAAGAATACTACGCATGAGGACGGAATTTCGATTTTAAACCCGTTTTATATGTGGTACGGTTCAATCCTAGTTATCCAGTTCGCCATCATGCTCTAAATATTACAAGTAATACAATTAAACAATCATTTGTTGCGCGGGTGGTGATAACAATTCTTGAAATCAAGTTCGCAAGCTCCATATAAACATTAATTCTATTGTACGTAACCAACAACTCAACGGGAAAACTACCGTCAGTCAAACGTACTGACGCGTTTCGATCTTCCATGATTAAAACTGGAGCACGACGGCAAACCGACTAGTCAGGATCAAACCACATTTTATATATAATTTGTGCTAGACTACTACGGGTGAGGACAGTATTTCGGTTCCAAAAACGTTTTAGAATTATTGCGGTTTGATCTTTGTTATTCAGTTCGCCATCGTGCTCTAAAGACGATAATGAAAGTTAGAATGGCACTAGTTCGTATGGCACAGTAATTGTACAATTTTGTAAGATAGTTTAAAATAATAGAAATATTATTTTGTTACTAGTTCACCAACTTTATTTGAATAATTGTCATTACCACACGCGAAATTCATAATTGCTTAATTGAATAGCTAAGTATAAAAGTCTTTCCGCAATAGATTTACGGATATATATATGCATTGCAGATTGATCATCGCTAGTCAGTTTGCCGTCGTACTCTGATGATGATCATAGGAAGCCAAAACATGTCAGTACGCGTGACTGACGGTAATTCTACTATGTTGTTCAACGACTGGTTAAATACAATGGGATTGGTGTTTACTTTAATCTCGCAAACTTGATTTTAAGTATTGTTACCACCACCGGAGCAGTCTTTGATTGTTTAATTGTATTACCTATGTATATCAAGCGAAAGCTGCAAACTTTTAATGCTCGTGACTGCAGAGAAATTGTGCAGCCAATACTTCCAGTCGTGACCAGTCTATGCGAGACTACTAGAAATGAGAGCCGCATATCTAATGATGCTTTCCATATATATGCATTGCAATTTGATCCTCGCTAGTCAGTTTGCTGTCATAATCTGATGATGATCATGGAAGGTCGAAACACGTCAGTACCTGTGGCTGATGGTAGTTTTGTCATGTTGTTCGACGACTGGTTGAATTACAGTTGTTTTGTATCTTAAAAATATTCCGGCGGACATTAGCAGCTGCCTACTTCAGTCCACCCACCATCACAGATTTTCAAAAAAACGAGTTAATTCAATATGGTGACTTCGGCAATGGGACTTCAAACATGAGACTGCATCGTTCAACTGTTACAAATTTACTGACCAAATATATGGTGGGTTTTTCAATTGGTGCTAGCTCCCATACATGAAACGCGAGTAAGCACAAAATTCACTTGAAAATGAGATAATTCTATTTTTCTATACTTAATTTGGCATATACATTTGGGCCGATTTGAACAAATCTGTTACCGAATATGCAATGCATGTAACGTATAACTATTGCATTATTTTATTGAATGACTTCACGATTAACACGAAAAGTAGGATACAATTCTTTAAATCAAGTTTACGAGCTTGAAGTAAACACCAATCCCATTGTATTTAACCAGTCGTCAAACAAAATAACAAAACTACCGCCAGTTGTTCGAGGACTGGTTAAATACAATGGAATCGGTGTTTACTTCAAACACGCAAACTTGATTTACAGAATTGATACCACCACTTGCGCAACTAATTATTGTTTAATTGTATGTGCACTCGTTTGTGTTGTATTGAGAAGTAATCAGTTACACCATGTGTACACTCATCCAAGTGAAATTACAATGATTTAACAGCATTGGATGATTTACTTGATAAGCCCACGCCATGCCTGTGTGTGCGTGTATGTGTGTGTTTGTTGGGAAGGCGCTTGCTTAAGACTGAGAAACCATCAGTTTTATCCTATTAACTGCACGTGTATCACTCATTCAAGTGAGGCTAAATTGATAAATGTCAATTCCTGTTTGCACAAATCAGACATATTTTTTACACTTACTTTCCCATGTGAAGTATTTACGAGTGGCATCCGAGTAAGGAGCGGGCGAGATACTGCAAATACTTGGTCGCAAAATTTTCACGGTAAATTATTAAGAGTTAGAAAAAAAAGTTAACATAAGATGTTTCGTTAGGATAGAAATGTCAAAATAAAATGGGGGCCATAAAAGAAATTCAAAAACTTGCTTCTGAACGAAAGATAATAGTAATAGAGCAATGAAATGTCGCTGTTTTTCAAAAACTTAAAGGTTTATTAAAAAGACAGTTATGCTTAGGGGATCCGCCAGTAAGTATAATTGAAACAGTTTAAATTAAATTTACCACTTGACTTAATGACAGTTTATTATTATTAGTGCGATGAGCTATCCGGTCAAAAAGGCCAACGAAACCGGTGGCTAAAATGTTCAGAGTAAATTTGAAGACAGTGGATGCAAACACCTTGTTGGGTACAAAAAAGCCAGATAATTTATCTATTCTTCGTCGGTGAATTGTTTCGTTTGTAAAGATACAAAGCACAGACCGTAGTTTTCCAGTTTGAGACTGAAAATCATTTGCACACAAATGAATGCACAAACACACTTCATTTGAATAGGACAGAAGTTGGAAAATCTCGAACATAGCGTCTATACGAACAACAAGTGTAAACGCCCCGGCTTCAAGTAAATGCCGTACGACGTTACAAACTCGGTTAAGGTGCTCTGAATAGAGATTAGTTACTGATATGGGGGCCCTTAAGAGGGCCGGGTAATACGTTCGCTTGAAGTCTTCAGAGTTGAAGATGTCCTAGAGCCTTGGGTGGACTCTGGTTGAGTTTTCGCTCCCGTGGTTGAGCTGTGATCGCGTTGTGGATGGTGTCCTGCAGGTCCTGCACTCAATTGGCTCGTCTCTCCGGTATCCCGCAACAAGATGAGTAGATATTGACAGCCGACAGAGCGCACACGTATTGACAGCCGACAGAACGCACACGCGTGAAGCAGGTAGAAGGCAAATACCACAACTGACTTGCATGGTAAATTACCGTGCTTAAATAGCATGCAATATGTGTACTTGCATACTATTGGTTAAACGTGGTTAAACGTGGTTAAACGGCAATTTGCTTTTTTCTCATTGGTGCAACGTAAATAAATTTGAATTTAATTTACGCAATATGTCGGCGATTGATTTGTGTCGTTACACAAGCATCGATCACACAAGAAAAGCAACGAACCAGAAGACCTTTAACAAATGCAACTGTCACACACACACACACACACACACACACACACACGTAAATACACGCGCATCCCTCTTTTGAACATCGGCTTGTACATTGTATAATCAAGTAGACGTTAATTTATTAATTATACAAGGAACTATCTATACTTCTTCCACACAATGAACAACAAAATGATCTTTAACCTAATTTAAATCATCAAATTATTACACGAACACAACAGATTACACTGCAATTAAAAAATTGATTTAGTTTCGGCTAAACCAAGCGTAGGAAATACTTAGTGGATAAGCTTATGTTTTCCGTTGGCAACGATTTTTAGCTGATAAAGATCCAAACTTAAATCGTGTCAAATAGAACATCCCATATTTTTCAATAAAGTTAACACTTTACCTTGCAACCGGTAGGTTTATATTTGCGGGAATGGCGGAAAATGTAGAATAAGTTCAATAAACGTGCCTGACGTTAAATCCAACGAAATAAACGGATATCAGTATGCCGCACAGTGAGTTCTAGTAGAGCCACGACAATTCCACAGGAACCGCCAAGAAAAGTTACAAAAAACAGGTGGTTTTCTGTGTTTTTTTGATACAATGAAATATCCTCCGGTAACAAAGACGTTGATTCAGGTGTCTTCTTAAGTTTCCAATATCTAGCACATGCAACGATAGAACATGACGACAACAATCGGCAGAACCAAGTAGAATATCGTAACAAGTTTACAAGAAATGTAGGTGTGCGTCAACTAACTAGCTACTAAATTCACGATTTATCTACAAAAAGGAGAGATGAGAGCTTGCCGGTCATTAGTGTGGTAATTTATCTCCATTAAATCTGTTGAATTGCCTTTTTGACAATATAAAATACTTATTTTATACTGGCAAATGTATGTATATAATGGGTCAGGTGTTCATATCAAGAGCGCAGCCTTGATTAATGTAAAAGTCTATTTAAAGTTAGATACTGTTTCGGAGAGCTAATATATATGCAACTATGTATTAGTTGTTGCGCACCTAGTAACAAATAAGTTGAAATAAGAATAGAAAGATAAAACAAAATCAGCATGAACGGTGGGTATAAACTCATGTGCACATTCGTTTATTGCTTCCTGGCGACTCATCAGTAAGAGCCGGTATTACGCCCATTCTACATTTGAGTGAGAAATGTGGGATAATTGGACGGTAAAATTTCCTATGCCAATGTGTAAACCTGCATTAGTGGAGCCAAATTCACATAAAGTCTTCGACAAAAAGACTTCAAACCCAACTCTCTATATAGTATATATACCAGCCTGTAAAGGGTACCAACACAATCGATTTAAAGGTATGCTAAATAACACCAAAATTGAGAATTACAAGTACTTCTAAACACCTGTTACTCCAGCAAATCCATACACTCTGGCCTAGATCGATTGTATTTAACACATTTTATAACATCATCCAATCAAATATATAAAAGTTTGATACTGTTTGTTGCGGTGAGCTAATATATATGCAATTGTGTATTAGAAGTTGCGCACCTAGTAACAAATTTGTTCAAATATGGCCAGAAAGATAAAACGTAGTCAGCATGAATGGAAGATATAAATTTATGTGCATGTTCGTTTCGTGCATACTGTTGATACGTTTATTGATTGTGAAATTTTAGAAAATCTATTTCAATTATTTTATTTCCAATTAAACATTTCCGGTCTAGTGAAATAAAGGTGCGAAAATCTGGAGGTATTCTAATGCATCATGCGTCCTTCTCAGCCTTCAATATCAATATAATTTGTACACTAAGAATGAAACAATGACAAAATGAGTAAAAAAAAGTCTGCGATCGTAGATCCTCTCTCTTTAATAGATGCAGTAATCGGTTGGTGGGCGTCACTTTCTGAACGATAAATTAGGCCGGGATTTTAGCACACAGACTATTTCAAGGACATTCTTAAATAAATTTAAGCATTGCGGCACACTACAGACTATGAATTATATTTTGCAGAGAATCATACTTATTTCGCATTCCTCATTGAGGAATCCTTTTTGAACGTGCTACCGAAAACAGATTTTAGCGATCGCCCGCCTTGAACGAGTACATATGTGCACAGAAAACTCCCATCACGCAAGACATGTGAAG
>JAQBSW010005742.1:0-54774 GCA_029291075.1 Eudiplozoon nipponicum | reverse complement strand
GTAGAAATAAGATTTATTAATAAATGTTATTCCATGGAGTACGTTGTTTTGTTCTTACATTTTAAAAATGGTGAAATTAGAAACTATCATATATATATATATATATATATATATATATATATATATATATAGGTATAAATATACAACAAGCGTAAATATGGGCGACAATCAAACGTCAACGTAGCTTCCGACAGTCTATTAAAAGTGCACATTTCCGAACAGCAAGGTGTTGGGATGATGTTGTTCAATGTTGCTTAGTGCGATCATGAAATGTGGCATATCCACGACTACCTTTCACGTTTTTATGCCTTCATTTCCAAGTACACGCTGGGTGGGTCTGCGTGCTGGCTAGGTACTCCGAAGGCTTCGACAGCATCAGTACTATAATTTTCCTGAGTGTTGTTTGACGTTTCTGTGCTTCATTTACAGCCTCTTCATCGGTAATGAAATAAATCTCCGTGCAAATATCAGAAAACCATACTTAAGATGAGATTACCACATCTGCTTAAATATGGTCGTTTGATTAGCTTAATGAGCGTGATTATATTATAAAAGATGTAGGGACATTTGACAAGCTCAAAACAGAAGAGATTTAACCTTTTGTCCATTCTGAATTTGGCACATTCTACTGGTCTTCTACAAACCAACTAATGTACGACTGGTTAAATACAGTGGGATTGGTGTTTACTTCAAGCTCGCAAACTTCATTTTCATTGGCCAATTTTATCACACAATACTATTATATATATATATATATATATATATATATATATATATATATATATATATATATATATATATATATTAATGCAGCCAACATTTCCAGTCAAGTACAAAGTTCGCGAGACTAAAAGAGGTGATAACCGCATATTTAATTTTGCTTTCCATATATATGTAATGCGGTTTGATCCTCGTTAGTCAGTTTGCCGTCATACTCTGTTGATGATCATGGAAGGTCAAAACGCGTCAGTGCGTTGCGACTGGCGGTAGTTTTTTATGTTGTTCGACGACTGGTTAAATAAAATGTGATTGGTGTTTACTTCAAGCTCACAAACTTGATTTAAAGAATTGTTACCACCACCCGCGCAATCAATTATTGTTAAATTGTATTGTCTATATATATATATGTGTGTGGCGAAAGCTACAAACAGCTAATGTTCGTTAAATCAAGTTTGCAAGCTTGAAGTAAACACCAATCCAATTTTATTTAACAAATCGTCGAACAACATAACAAAACTACCGCCAGTCGCAACGCATAGACGCGATTCGACCTTCCATGATAATCATCAGAGTACGACGGCAAACTGCCTAGCGAGGGTTAAACCGCATTTTTACCACCACTCGCGCAATCAATTATTGTTAAATTGTATTGTCTATATATGTGTGTGTGTGGCGATAGCAACAAACAGCTAATGTTCGTGGCTGCATAGAAATTGTGCAGCCGACATTTCCAGTCACGTACAATGTATGCAAGACTACTGGATGTGAGAGCCGCATATATAATTTTGCTTTCCATATATATGCATTGAGGTTTAATTTTCGCTACTCAGTTGGCCATCGTTTTCTAATGATGATCACGGAATGTCGAGACGCTTCAGTGCGTTGCAACTGGCGGTTGTTTTGTTATATTGTTCGATGGCTGGTTAAATAAAATGGGATTTTTGTTTACTTCAAATTCGCAAACCTGATTTAAATAATCGTTACCACCACCCACGCATTCAATTATTGTTTAATCGGAGTAAGTTTCAAATAAACACGATAGATTTATGACGCTCAACTACTAGACAAGGGAGAAGGAAACGAACACAGTATGAAAAGGAATCCTTGCGAAGGACCAACACGACATAGGGAAACACAAACTGGATGGGGTGTCAGGAAACCGTAGATTGATGACTACGCTTAGGTATGAGTAAATACCTTAATCAGGATGGTGTGTGGTCAATTAATCTCAACAGAAACTTAATCAATTTTTATTTTTTGATGCTTTTGTTTTTCTCTATTTTCTTAAGAAAGGTTTCGAATTTTAAAATGTTTTTTTTATAAAAAATTTCTTTCTTTATTTTGTCTAATTTTCTCGTTTGAATTTGTTGTCTTTAACAATCAATTTTTTGAGACGTCGAAGTTGGTAGGTAAGCTCTTGCTTTATTCTGGTGAAGCTATCCCTGTGTTCCTGTATCTTGAACCTTGACTGCAAAAGTTTGATAATAAAATTTCGATTTGGTCACAAATAATTATTCTATTTTTATCTCGGGAAGGATCTAAAATTTAATGAACATTGGTTACGCGGATGGTGATACCATTTATTATAATCAAGTTTGCGGTCTTGATATAAACACCTGACCCATTAATTACTTACATATGTCAGTATAAACTAAGAATTGTATTGTAACACGCGGCTCCGTGTTACAACCCAACGAAGATCAATTTTTACAAACGCTGTGCTCTTTAAGGTCAAATATTCTAACTCTGTCCTTAAACAATATTTCCCTTAGCTGTGATTTTAGGAACAATCCTTTCTAGTCTCAAGCAGTTTTAACCAATATTTCTTAAACTGAAATTTTATGTGTAATTAATAGTGTTTGTATAAAAAAGAACAGAACCGCGCTGGGAACGAAAAAAACACGCGGTGGACTAATGGTCATAGTGAACTTATTCCTATTAGTTTAACGATTTGGATTATCCGAACTTCAGAGAACAATATATTAATATCATGTACTGAGATAGAATCGTTACAAACGGTGATCGTAACATTTGTGAGTTATGTCATTGAAGTCCTTAAACGATTTACATTCTTTTTATAGTGATAACTTTTAACGATGACTTTTTCCATGTATCATTTGTTTTAAATCGACGGCATAAATGTTGAGCAATTCAGACCTTTGTACGCGTATAACTGATTGAGCATAAAACAATTTTCTATGATAAACTTAAATCACTTTTATTTTTGCCGTCTAGAGGACGGACAATTTAGCTTAAGTGTGAATGACATTTAAATCATATTTTTGCATAAAAACCATTTTTACAGCTGACAAACATGTATTCAATTTTGACTAACTGAGAATAGTGTTTAGGATATAATTTTACATTAAAAAATCTGTATTATTACCATCCAACTCCTTCAATTCAGATTAACAGTGATTTATATTTATGTGCTACATTGTGTGTAATATATACATGAAACCTTTCTTCGGCCTTCTAATATTAACCATCTGCAAAGGAACAGACTGATTGAATGCTCGGGTACTAATAATAGCAACCATTGATAAGTAGTAGGGGTACAAAATCAGGAACGAGATAGCAATATCAAAAAGTACCCCTACAGTATACTGTAGAAAAGGCAATTCATCCAGCTCCCGACCTGATGAATATGTTTTACTAAATAAATAACCTCGTGTTATTCAAATAAATTTCGTGCTTAAACATTTAAGCTATATACGTTGCTAAGGAATTTATAATGATATATATAGCAAAGCCATTCAAGATGGTATATTGCATAAGACAATTCAAGTTATCAACCAAACACATCCAAAGAGGGCTCACAAATTTCTTGATAAATACCCAAACTGAAACCGAGCACAATCTGCCAATCAAAATGTACGAAAGGATTTAAACAAATATTGTGCTATAAACTATTATAATAATCTTCTTTTAAATTAACATCCTTTCCAGTCTGCAATGGTGGCCAGAATTTATAAATGAAATGTTCACTTATTTCTGTCCGAGGAAATATTTCCTCGCGAGAAGGTTTTTGTTAGATGATAGTTGAAGAGCGTCTATGGTGTCAGCAGAAATGCTGCATAGACTAATGTCCTACAAACACTATCAAGAGCTCCCTAGATGCCAGCTCCATACCCGTCTAATTGTAAAACCTTCCAGGTCAATTATGCTTGGAATGGTCCATCACGGATTGCATTCCAGACGGGTCAGTTGAACCCAACCTCATCCTGTCTAAGGCCGGCATCCATGTCAATACAAGAAACTCTTTCCACCAAAGATTTACCAATTTATAAATCTGGAGCAGTTTGCGCAATCGACCAAGAATGCGACTATATATCTGCAAAGCCACAACCAAATGAAATCACTGTAAACATTGTCCACCCGATTCCAGCATTAAATGAAACGGCATGACTTCCGATAGAATAAGTGTATTGTGACAATCTAATATTATCATTAGACCATTAATAAAATTGGGAGACACAGTGCTAAACTTGCTCGCGCAAACATGGGCCGAACGCCGATACCGAAATTATGGAAACTCGCCTAGCCTTTGATGCCCTAGTCTCAGCAGTTCACTATCCTCGAACTCTGTCAAATGCTCCTTTGTTGTGGATCTATTTTCAGATTAAAATGGACAAAAATCTATCCCAATGATGTTAACTTGTATCTCATTGACCAGAAAATTCCACGTAAACGACAATTTCTATCCCAGTGTCACTGAAATTTCTTTAATGCTTTTAACCATTGTTGGACAACCGTTGGTGGCCCATAGTTGATATTCAAATGTGAGGCAACCTATTTCCACCACATCGGATCAAACTATGCTCACCTCAGCACCCGTGTCTATTACGAATGTGAAACCAATTAGTTCACCTGTTATGACGTGTCCGTTGCTGCCATAGTTATTAACCTCCTCGAGATCTCCTTCAAACCAAAATCTAACAGTCTTTATGACTGAACCATTGCGCATATAGAATAGAATAGAATATAAAATCTTTATTTGGTTTTAAACCCCATATGTTCCTTCCAATAGATAACAATATCAGAAAATGTACAATAGATAAAATACAGCACATCACATAAATATGCCAAATAGGTCACATGTAAATATCTAAGTATCGATAATTTTGTTTTTGACTTTATCTACACATGAGCATACTGCACTAATATCACTGCGTAGGCTAAATCACAATTTGATAAAATTATTATAATATAGGCAAAAACAGTAGTTTTAATGAATAGCTTTTATAAAATAGTTAATGATACAAATATTTAATTAGTTTTCTTCGTCGAGGCTATCTGACCTGATAATTTGAAAATCAAGGTAAAATTCGAATGTAATATTAAGCATTAGTAATAACCATGACTAACAATTATTTTTATTTTTTTTGGAACACGAGCCTTAATAAAATTCATAATACCCTTTCCATATGCAAAAATAAAAAAATTTTTATCAGATAAAAGAACCACATCTTTCTCATTTTCTACTCAAGTATCTTACAAATGAACATCTTTTCATCTTCATCTTTGTTTTCGATCTCACATTCACCTTGAAGATCTGATACTTCACGGACTATCTCCAATTGATCTTGTCTAGTCAAATGGAACTTAGCTTATATTTATTTTTCACCAGATTGAACTATCTTGATGTTAATGATAACTTTTTCCCTCCCCAACCCCTCCCCCTGCTATTAAATACTTTGCTAGTCACAATTCCACTCACCTCCACATATCCTACCCTTGATTTGTTATTTCAATGATTGGGCCAGTTGGCCTTTGATGCCAAATAAATGTATTATTATTATTATTATTATTTAAATTGAAAGGCAAAACAAAATAGGAAAATGTAAAAATGGATAGGGTGTGAAAGAAAGCAACAATCAATCAATTGCGTGCGTCACACCCAGTTCAAACTCAATACCTGAACATGCTTCTTCTGCTTGCACAAATCCGGCTGCAATTTGTTTATCGATAAAATTTCGTATGTGGCTAACTCCCTTTTGTTATTGCATTTAGTAATTACTTTGAATGCTACATCTGAAGAACATACGTGTAATGTTTCAACAATGTGTTGCCAATTGCAGACGTGTATTCACCATTTGATTTAAAACAGGCATTTAAGTTACAACGTTCTCTCACTCGGGTAATTAACTGTCTGGTCGACCGGCCTTCGTAAGTTGATCGACAACTTTCGCATGTATATTGGCAAAAAATATTTTATATCGACATTAACGGCTGTTTCTCTTTGATTGCTGGTAAAGGCAAGTGTGTTACCCTAAATAACACTCGTAGTTTGGCTGCATTAAATGTCTGGAGAACATACGTGTGAGAATTCAACGATGTGTTGCGCAATGGCAGACGTGTATTCATCATTTTATTTAAAACAGGCTTTTAAGTTGTAATGTTCTCTCATTCGAGTAATTAACCGTCTGGTCGATTGGCCTACGTAAGTTGATCAACAACTTGTTCATGTATATTGGTAAATAATATCTGATATCGACATTAACGGCTATTTCTCTTGGATTGCTGGTAACGGCAAGTGTATTACTTTAAATAACACTCAAAGTTTAGCAATATTGAATGTGCATGTTAATGTCGCTTCAACCTTCTTTTGTTCTATTCGGGAAGCTGCATTCGCCCTCCCAGACTGATACAAATATGGAATCTTTAAGTATCTCATTAGGAAATAGGGAAAGAGACTACAAAATAGCGCGCCCACGCTAGTTCAAATTGTGCCAGTCTGACACCCTGCAGACCTGAAAGAAATTTGTTGTGAATCAGAGATACTCAGAAGTTATGTGAAGCTCACTGTTTTGGTGGTTCAAAAGACGAATTTGCAGCAGCATAGATGGCATTACCAGAGTATTTTAGAACAAATATGTTCGGTTTCAGATATTAAATCATGACAGATGCCCCACCTAATGCCACCGAATTATAATTAGACAAACTACAGAGCAGATATCAACAAGGAAAGACAGCGAAAATGTGAAAGATCTTATGACTGGAAAAGAGAGGGCGTCAACACCCAACAGAAAATATTGAATGCCAGTGCACCAAGGCTCCCGTGCTGAATATTTTTTAGAAAGAGAATAATCACCAACCAGGCAGCAAAACGCATTAGAGGTTTTTGAGAACTTTAACGTAGATTGACCTAGTAAACTTAGAGAGTTGAATGGCATATACAAACATCAAGAATCACAGTTACATGCATTGACAGTAATCGAAGTTAGGATTCAGCTTTTCAGGAAAATTAGAGATGCTATTCTGAATATACAGTAAGAGATTCGTTGTCTACGACATGAATTAATGCACATCAAGTGCCAATCCGAAGGAAATGCTATAAATAGATTACGAACTACGGATCAGAATAAGGACATAAGCCGCGTAGAAATTTGCGAGTACCATTGTCTAAAAGGGCTGTGCGAATAGTGCAATGCACACTGGGAATATGGACGGAGTGCACATAACCAAAGAAAAAGCTTCCGCTTCCGCGTTTAAGTGGACCCAAATGAAAAAAAGCAGTACTAAATTTGCATAGATAAAAAAACTCGCCGGGGGGCGCAGCAGACCTCGATTCGTGAAAGCTGTAGGATGTGATATGCTGCAAAGGCTCCAGGATGTGCCTATTAAATGTATATTTAAGTCAAGGTCGAAAAGGACAACAAAAAAGGTGTGCTGCAAGACAGCAAGACGAAAGGTTAGATTCTGCGTAAGCGGAAATATTGCAAACATTGTCAAGATTTCCAGCAAATAAGTTGTAATTCTGGAGGGAATGAGTAAGCCGGAATTTCACCTATGTATTTCTTCTATGTATCACTGCTGTCTTTTTGGTTTAGGAGATTTCGATACTGTATAAAAGAACTTCACCTGGTTCATCTGGCAGGAGTCTTTATAATTTTGATAAAGAAAATACATAAAGCACGAACTATATCCGCTCATTCGGCGATCACTCCCCGTTTTGTGGAAAAGCTTATTGGAAAGCCTTCCACTTTTTCTAATATTTATAAAATTTGCAATCAATTACCAAGTGGGCTTAGTGAACATTCTTCTTCTTAGGAGATTTTATTAATAGTTATGTACTAATTTTGGTAAAACAGGCAATCCTATTGATCTTTTTAATTTCAATTATAGCTGGAAGATTTCGTGTTAAAACAAACAGGCAAACATCTAACCTAACTATATTCACCCCGGCACATGGGTCAAGGAGAAATTCCGGCTTACTCATTCTGTCCAGAATTACAACTTATTTGCTGGAAATCCTGGCAATGTTTGCAAAATCTCCGCTTAAGCAGAATCTAACCTTCTGTCTTGCTGACTTGCTGCACACCTTTTTTGTTGTCCTTTTCGACCTTGACTTAAATATACATTTAATAGGCACATCCTGGAGCCTTTGCAGCATATCACGTCCTACAGCTTCCACGAATCGAGGTCTGCTGTGCCCCCCGGCTAGGTATTTATCTATGCAAGTTTAGTATTGCTTTTTTCATTTGGGTCCACTTAAACGCGGAAGCGGAAGCTTTTTCTTTGGTAATGTGCACTCCGTCCATATTCCCAGTGTGCATTGCACTATTCACACAGCCCTTTTAGGCAATGGTACTCGCAAATTCCTACACGCCTTATGTCCTTATTCTGATCCGTAGTTCGTAATCTATTTATAGCATTTCCTTCGGATTGGCACTTGATGTGCATTAATTCATGTCGTAGACAACGAATCTCTTACTGTATATTCAGAATAGCATCTCTAATTTTCCTGAAAAGCTGAATCCTAACTTCGATTACTGTCAATGCATGTAACTGCGATTCTTGATGTTTGTTAATGCCATTCAACTCTCCAAGTTTACTAGGTCAATCTACGTTAAAGTTCTCAAAGACCTCTAATGCGTTTTGCTGCCTGGTTGGTGATTATTCTCTTTCTGAAAAATATTCAGCTCGGAAGCCTTGGTGCACCGGCATTCAATATTTTCTGTTGGGTGTTGACGCCCTCTCTTTTCCAGTCATAAGATCTTTCACATTTGCGCTGTCTTTCCTTGTTGATATCTGCTCTGTAGTTTGTCTCATTATAATTCGGTGGCATTAGGTGGGGCATCTGTCATGTTTTTATATCTGAAACCGAACATATTTGTTCTAAAATACTCTGGTAATGCCATCTATGCTGCTGCAAATTCGTCTTTTGAACCACCAAAACAGTGAGCTCCACATAACTTCTGAGTATCTCTGATTCACAACAAATTTCTTTCAGGTCTGCAGGGTGTCTGTTGTGTCCACCTATGTTTGATGTTCCACGAACTTGGATGTCGTTTGTATTTATTATTAACGTGTCGTCTAGACGAGCCTTAATTATGCCTAACTCGTCCGTTAAATTCTTCATTTGAGACGCCAGTGCCTCAATCAACGTTTCGACCCCATCAGAAGACATATTTAATTGTGCCATAAATGCTTTATTTTTACTCAATTACATATAGAATTTTGCACGCACAACAACAATCTATTTAATAAAACAAATTTACACATTAATTAATATATGTGCACATCAGCTCAACGTCTGCTTTCTCATTGTGCTGCCTGCTTACTTCTTATCCGGGCGCTTCTGCGAGGAATTTCTGTTGAAATAATGTCTGCCCTAGATAAGACCTTTTGCTCATTATTTGTCTTAAAGGTGGCTATTGCCACATCTTCCCCCCCCTCAGGAATCGGCTTTCGCACTCTGCTTAAACGATCCAGTGCCACAGCTCGTGGTCCATCGGGCAGGCTAACAAAAACAGTATTGTGCTCGGCGTCCACCCTCTCCACGCGATACGGCCCATCATTGACAGCCTGCAGTGCCATGGGCTCGACCCTCGCTACCATGACATAATCGCCGACCTTTAGGCGAGTGTGTGTCGGTTGCCTTGCATAGCTTTGTCGCTGTGTGGCGCCTACATATTCAGTTAACTGTTTTAGTCGTTCCTGAATATCCGCCATGGTGCAGCGCTCATGGGACCCTTGGATTACAGGTTCACCTGGCAGTCTTATGTGTCCTCCATAGACCATGGTCGTTGGAGCGAAACCTGTCGCTGTTGAGACTGTAAAGCGCATGGCCCGCTCAACCAAATGTAATTTGTCTCTCCACGTTCCCGGGCTCTCGTGGCACCAACATCGCAGTACCTCTTTCATCGTCCTATGTGCGCGCTCAGCTGTTGCATTGGTTTGCGGGTGATAAGTGGCTGTGCGGGAATGCTTTATGTCAAGGTCTTTGCACCACTGATTAAATTCTTTCGACTCAAACTGTGCGCCTTGATCGGTGACAATAACTTGTGGGGTACCGAATCGACTGAGCCATCGCTCTTCTAAGCACGTTATAATCTTTTCTGTTGTGATCTTCTTCAGTGGTACAAACTCGACCCATCGGGTAAACTTATCGACCATGGAAACACATAGGACACGCCACCGCGAGCTACTGGCAGTGGACCTACCAGGTCGATATGCAGAAACTCGTTCCGTGCAGTAGCATTGAAAGCAATCGGAGTGACCTTTTCTCGTTTTTGTGGTTTACAACGTTGGCATGTAGTGCACTGTTGACAATAGCTACGAATTTCTTTGGACATACCAGGCCAATACAATCGTGACTGCAATGTCTCAATGAGCCGCCCAGCGCCGGGATGTCCCAATGTTTCATGCCAAAAGGCCATTAATTCTGTTCTTATAGATTCTGGCACAAACCATTGCACTGTTTGTCCTTCTTTCCGCACCAACAGGCCGTTCTGTAGACTCAACGTTTTATATGGTGCCAACACCACTGTGCCGTTTTTTAACTGATTGACTATTTCCTGACATGTAGCATCTCTTCCCTGTTCTTCAGAGACCTTTATAAGCGGCGAAACCCGAACAGCGGAAATTCTGCTGAGCGCATCGGCCGCCGCATTCTCGATTCCTGCTCTATGATGAATTGATATATCGTACTCTTCTAGTTCTTCAATGGCTCGATGTACTCGTTTCTTCTCAATACCTAGTGATCTCCAATGCACTAGCGCTTTGTGGTCGGTAAAGACGTCCACGTGTCCCCCTATGAAAAAATATCTAAACTTCCGTAGCGCCCATTGTACGGCAAGTAATTCTTTTTATGTGACTGTATAGTTCTGTTCCGCCTTAGTGAGTGTGCGACTTATATATTGCGCAGGACGTCCGTCAGCTTGTAACACCGCTCCTATACCAATATCTGACGCGTCTGTAACAATTGACATATTACCTACCGGGAAAGTCAAAATAGTTGCCTCTATTAATTTCTGCTTGCATAGTACAAACGCTTGTTGAGCCTCCTCCGTCCAACGAAATGGTATCTTGGCACTAGTTAACTGAGATAAGGGCTGTTGTGTAACCGCCATCCCTGCGAGGTATGGTCTATAGAAATTCACCATACCAATAAACCGGCGCAATTGTTTTCTAGTTGTAGGCACCGGATAATCCCTGATAGGTTGTACATTCGAATCTAACGGCATGCATCCGTCCGCTGAGACTAAGTGCCCCAAGAACCGCACTTCTTGACCTATCTGTACCTTTTCTGGATTAAAATGTAATCGCCATTCTACAGCTTTGGCCAACATCTTCTGCAGCCTCACACGTAATTCGTGTTCAGTAGTGGCCCATATAATAACATCGTTTACGTAAGCTGTTGTACACGTTAAGTCAGACACGAACGAGTCCATCATTCTTTGGAACACTTTCGGAGCGTTTTTAAGGCCAAATGGTACCCGGGTGAATCGGAAATGACCTTGGGGTACTTGTACCGCTAACTTCCATCGGTCTTCGGGCCGCACGCCTATTTGCCAAAATCCCTGTTTAAGATCAAGTACGGCAAACCATTTGCCTCCCGCTAGCTGTAAGAACAGATCACGCAGAGCCGGCATGGGATACCGGTCCGGTTTAGTTACTGAGTTCAATTGCCTAAAATCAGCCGCTGGTCGGAGCGAACCATCCTTTTTCGTAACGTAAACCATCGGAGCACGAAAAACAGATGTTGACGGTTCAAGAACGCCGGCTTCTATCATTTCTTGGTTTGCACGAGTCGCTGCTGCTAATTTCTTTGGAGGAGCACCATATACTTTTGGTGGTTCGTAACCGTCATTTAGTTCTAGCCATAGCTTAACTGTTCGACCGTCGGCCCTGGACGCTCGCTACAATCAGGCAGTTGGAATATAATGTTATATCGGGTTTGAAGATTCTTCCACCACCCAGGCAGACAACTGGTCTCCTCCTGCATCTTAGGGGTACATATAGACTTTATTGAACTTATTCCTTCAGGCCGCGATAGACATTCACGTTTATTTTGACAGTCTATCGTCTTAACCCATTTTCTAATGAAATCAAGTCCCAATAAGTGCGTTTGCGTATTCGAAACAACAAAAGACATATGATAGACATTTTCATTTATTAACAACTTTGTGTCCCACTCGCCCACAGCCACCATCGATGCGCCCGATGCCTGACATAAACTTGCTTTCGTAGGTTTTACATTGTTCAATGGCCATGTCAATGGTAGTACCGACACATCAGCTCCAGTATCCAATTGCATTATTACTGGCTGTCCGTTGAAGAGTTCTAAAAATTTAACTTTAATGAAAATTCTTACATTTGGCAATGTTTCCCACACTTCCTTTTCTTCAAAGGCCATCTGGTTCGGACCACTTTTTTGTTTGATCTGCTGGTCTTCATTCGATCTACCCGTCGGAGCCACCAAACGCTTAATATTTGTGCCCTGCTCTCTCCCACATTTATTTGTGAGATTGTGCACCTTGTTACCCCACTGCACTGGCCGTTCACGAGGAGCAGTACATGGGTTTTGCTGACGCTTATACGTCGTATTCGTCGAAGCTGGAGTCCTTATATACTGACTTTGCTTCCAGGCCACTGGCTGTTGGTTTCTGTCGCGGAACTGCTTATTATGCCGCGAAGAATTCCAATACGGTATGTCGCTCCTGTCAGATGTCATAACTGGACCCATGCGTGGAGATGCAGCTGCCATTTTGTTTGTCATTATGGCCGAACTTTGAAGAGCCTGAAGTCTCTCTTCAAGGCCTCCTTGGGCGCTGGATATTTCACCGTATCTGGTAGGATCCAGCAGCATGAACATGATGGCCTCATGTGGTTGCAAGCCGGGTAAAGACTCGGTAAGCTTCGAGAACCACCGCTTGATACGTGCCATGGTATCCATTGGCATCTCACCCATTAATGGTTTCAGGCTGTATAATTCTAAGAACACTTCCTGAGGCTTAGCCCGGAAATGATCCAACACGCGTCTTTTGTATTCTTCATACGTGAGGTCAACTGGCAATTCCAATTGGATTTCTACTGTCCGGTCCACTAATTCCTGGACAGCTACACGCACAATAGGTGCTTCCAATGTAAATTCTTGGGCTCGAACTGATGCTTCAAATTTTTTGAACCACAACTGTGGCCTTTCCACATCTAGTGGTGCCAACATCGGCTTAAACTCTGATGACGGTCTGAAATAACTCGTCGATTCGGCTGAAAACGCTGGCATATGAACTCCTGATTCCTCTTCGTCGCGGTCGCCATTGTTGTGTCCACCTATGTTTGATGTTCCACGAACTTGGATGTCGTTAGTATTTATTATTAACGTGTCGTCTAGACGAGCCTTAATTATGCCTAACTCTTCCGTTAAATTCTTCATTTGAGACGCCAGTGCCTGAATCAACGTTTCGACCCCATCAGAAGACATATTTAATTGTGCCATAAATGCTTTATTTTACTCAATTATATATAGAATTTTGCACGCACAACAATAATCTATTTAATAAAACAAATTTACACATTAATTAATATATGTGCACATCAGCTCAACGTCTGCTTTCTCATTGTGCTACCTGCTTACTTCTTATCCGGGCGCTTCTGCGAGGAATTTCTGTTGAAATAATGTCTGCCCTAGATAAGACCTTTTGCTCATTATTTGTCTTATAGGTGGCTATTGCCACAGTGTCAGACTGGCACAATTTGAACTAGCGTGGGCGCGCTATTTTGTAGTCACTTTCCCTATTTCATAATGAGATACTTAAAGATTCCATATTTGTATCAGTCTGGGAGGGCGAATGCAGTTTCCCGAATAGAACAAAAGAAGGTTGAAGCGACATTTACATGCACATTCAATGTTGCTAAACTTTGAGTGATATTTACAGTAATACACTTGCCGTTACCAGCAATCAAAGAGAAATAGCCGTTAATGTCGACTTCAGATATTATTTAACAATGAACAATTTCAGTCGTTAAATTACCATTCGATTTCAAACTGGCATTTAAGCTGTTATATTCTCTCATTTGATTAATTAACATACGCAAGTTATTCCAGATTTAATTGAGCAGCATGAAAACACATATTATCAACATCAAGAGTATTAGCCTTAGAAAAGGGGAATAAAAAGTACAAAACGACAACGTCGGCACGCTAGTTAGCACAATGTCATCTAATGCAGAGAAATTACGCTTATTGCTAGACATCTCTTTTTGAGAAGGTGGTATATGTGGAGGTATTACTCCTCCAGTAGTTCAGTTATAATTTGAAACAAGCGTTGCTGACTGTATCGGATATTAATTAAAAATAATATATTTTAATATTTTATCGACGAATCATTGATTAAATCCATTCGTACATATTTATTTAGGTATTTTGACCTGACATGTGTACGCTCTTTTTTATTAAGATCGATTTGCCTCTTCATATACCTTGCAACAGGAAACATCTTAAATAATTTATAACGAATATAAATAGTATCTTCTACGAAAAATATTCTAATAGCACTGTGGAGGAAGATAATTCCTCCGCCAAAATTAAAGTGACATTAACTGATAAATTTAAACCGCCTTGCCTGATTGAAACGAATTTTATTTAAAAATAATTTATTCATTTATTTTCCAGAACTTTCTTTGTTTAAATTCTAGACTGTATAAAGATTTTAAATTGTGCGCTATTTTCAGTTTTCGAGCATTACTGTCCTCGACCGGTAGTAACTTCCTCGGCCTGCTGCAATTATTTAATTTTTCTTCATTTAAAGATTACTCGATTTCTACAATATACGCCTGCTAACACTGTCTTCTATTTTATTGATGTACATCTTTTGGGACGTTCTGGAACAGGTAATTTAATAATTCGGTTTTTCACGTCTATTTCTTTCCAGATTATTTGTTCGGGTGTTTTGTAACGTGAAAGGTTTCACATCCCGATTGCCTAACATTAATTGTCAATTTAATAATTAAATTCGATCGATATGGAAGCTCATCTTAAATTTTAGGACACTAGCAAGTTAGCACAAGACATGACAGGTATAAATTTAGCAGATGTGAATGAAAATACAAGCTCATCAGATTCCACTGCTAATTATAGGACTGCACACGATCTGGCATCCATGGGATTCTCAGACACGAATAGGTTAGGAGCCTCTACAAAATTTGGCGACCGCGCCAGTCCAAGAATATTAAGTCTACCGCAGTATAAATCTGAAAAACATTCAAGTTGGGTCGGAGATGCCCAAATGATATTTAGCGCTTATGATATTGTAAATCCTATGGAGAAATTTGTTGCAGCATGGATGGCATTGTCTGAAAATTTCCGAAATGCCTTGAAAAATTTCAGACACAGAACTGTGGAAGAAAAACCGCACAATGCATTTGAGTTACTAATGGCTGAAATTCAACAGAGATATCAGCCTGGAAGATCGGCGCAAATGTGCGAATTATTACACATAGAAAACTTGGGGCGTCAATTTGCGTCCGAATTTTACGAACGCCTTTGCACAAAAGCTTCCAGGTTGAATATATCCAGAGATGTGGTTAACTCGATTTTCACAGCTGAGCTACCAATTAGGCTTAGAACCACATTGGAAGTATTTGACACTTTGAGCATTGATTGGCCAACGAAACTCAGAGGGTTAGACGGTGTGTATAAACAGCAGGAACCGCAAGTACATGCTGTAATAGCAGATTCTGTCATGGTGCAGCCAGTCAGGGCAGATGCTGAAAACAACCTGACTATACAAGAAACCTTGCGTTTCTTATGTAGAGAAGTTGCTAGTTTACGTAGTGATATTGCACAACTTCAGAGTCAGGATAGGTACACTAGACGTCGAGGGAGTCACTCGCGTCAGTGCTTCGAAGGGCCACGCGGATGGTGTAAGGCACATTGCGAGTACGGACGCAGTGCGAAGTGCCAAGGTGAGAATTGTATATACCCGCGATTAGGTGGACCCAGATGGAAAGGAAGCACAAAACCGGTTGAGAGAAATCCATCATCGGGAAAAAGACAAAACCCCCGCTAGTAGGAGCCGTAGGGGGGGTTCCATTGCAAAGGCTCCCAGATATGCCTTTAAAAGGCATACTCAAAGCTAAAAATGCGACTAGAGCAAATAGCACCGAGATAGAAGGCAAGAGAGTCCGATTCTCACTAAGCGGAGATCTGGAAAACATTGCCGGATTGTCCAGCAACAAGTTCGTTATTAAAGATGAATTATCTGAATTAGATTTTCTTATCGATACGGGTGATGAGATAAGCATAGTTAGGTCAGACGTGGTAGAAGCAGATTGCTTTACATTTGATTATCAACTATGAGCCGCTAACGGTAGTCCGATAGGAGTCAAAGGGATGAAAGAAATATCGGTGACGTTAGGCCAGAAATCTTCCTTTAGATGGGATTTTCTAGTGGCCGATGTCAAGGACCATATCATGGGCATGGATTTCTTGACATATTTCAAACAGACATTAGACCCAAAAGCTAGGACTATCGCAAAAGGCGTAGGGATGTCAACACCTACTGAGTCTAACACGCCGGCAGTTAGAACAGTTCTTTTACCCCGTCCAACGGTCGCACATGACTTTGCCGATATCATTGAGGAGCACCTAGCAGTGTTTCAGCCTTTCAGTGCCAAAAGGATAGGATTGAAAACAGAAGTAGAACACCAAATAGAATTGGTGGCTCCATTGCCTTGTTCACCAAAAGCTCAACCATTGGCATAACACAAGCAACAAGTTGATTTTTAAGAATTTCACCAATTGCACGAAGAGAGGATTTGTAGAAGGTAAAATTCCAATTTTGCTTCCCCAATAGTGGTAATTCCCAAACCTGAACCGGGTCAATGGAAGGTTTGTGGAAATTATTGTCTATTAAACTCAGTGACGAAGAATGATTCTTATCCTCTCCCTAACCAAAGTACTACTCAGAGATATAATGGGATATGAGGTTTATTCAACTTTACATCTCCAGAAAGCGTACTATCAGATACCGATGGAGGAAAGTTCTATACCACTCACCGGAGTCAGATTTCTAGGAGTGAGATCGCATGAATTTCTTCGAATGTCTTTTGGTTTGAAAAATGCAAGTCAGACATTCCAGTGTTTGGCTGAAGAAATCCTTCAGAATTGTCCATTTGCGAGGGTGTACATAGACGACATTATAATTTTTAGTCGCTCACGAGATGAACATCGAAGGAATTTGAAAATGGTTTTGACCAGGCTGGAACAATATGGATTAGTGGTCAAACCAAATAAGAGTAACATGAGATGCTCTTCAGTTAAGTATCTTGGACATGTACTTCCCAAAGATGGAATTAAACTGTTGGAAGTTAAAATCCAAGCTATCCTGGACGTAAGGGAGCGCCTCATCGTGCATCAGTTGCGAAGGTTCTTGAGCATGGTCAGCTATTATCGTCGATTCATTCCAGGTCTAGGCGGAATTATAGGATCGATAACACGCCATCTCACACATGAAAGGAGCACAATCAAGAAGTCTTGGCCTATAAACTTGAGTCAGGAATACCGAGAAAAATTCCAGAGGACCAAGGATATGCTTAGTGGCATAACCACACCAGCACCTTTATATTGGGAGAAGCCATTCGAGCTAATCACAGGTGCCTCAGATGTTGCAATAGGGGTAGTTCTTCAAAAAAGAGACAACGATATAAGCAGAACGATTGGGTTTTATAGCCGAAAGCTTAATGATCGAGAAAAACGGTATGATACTTTTGGTAAAGAGTCTCTTGCTGAGTATGACGCAGTGCTATATTTTGAGCATTATTTAGACGGTCATCAGTTCAGATTATTGTCAGATCACAAGCCGTTCATCAACATACTTGAAAAAACAGCGAGGCTTAATTATTCTCGTAGAATAGATTCCCAAATAACCCGGTTATCAGAGTTCGATTTCACTGTGTCTCATATTACTGGTAAAGAGAATGTGGTAGCCGACGCACCTAGCACACAGAATGAAGCAGATGTCGAGCTGATATATCAAGGTCCATTGAAGAATCTAGATGATTCTCCAAACAATTTAGTCAATCAAATCGAGGAAGCCCAAGGATTGGCTCCCTTTACGTTAGTTTGGTTCAAGAGACCATGATATGTTCGCAAGCTCCTGAGTGACAAGTGGTTGTTAAGCAAAACGTCGAAAAATCAACCACGACCATATGTTCCGTTGGAGTTGAGTTCCAAAATTATCCAACAATTACACGATATGGGACATCCATCCACAAAACCCACCCTTCGATGAGTTAACGACATATACGTATGGCCGCACATGTCTTAAGACATACGAGTATAGATAAGAGCCTGTGCCATGTGTCAAGCGTGTAAGGTATGGAAACATATCAGAATCGAGATACAGAATTTTTGGATACCAAATGGACGGTTCAGACATATACACATAGACATTGTCGAAAAGCCTGAAGTCACCGGTCAAAAATATTTGCTAACAATGGTAAATCGTTTTAGTCGTCAATTCGAAGTAGCGATTTTGAAAGATATGACAGCGCAAGAAGTCTTGTTCGCGTTCCTACATAATTGGATATCGCGTTATGATGTTCTGGAAAGAGTCACTAGTGATCGCGGTAGGCAATTTATGTCAGAGCTTTTCGTAAGATCTGTCAATATCATGGGAACAAATGTATTGCATACTAGCGCATACAATCCACGAGCAAGTGGGATGGTAGAAAGGATGCATCGCTAACTGAAAGATGCGTTAAGGTGTACTAGTGGAACAAGCTGGATACACAATCTTCCTATAGTATTACTTGCCATGCGCAACAGATTTAGGGCACAATAAGGAACTTCAATAGCAGAATTTGTATATGGAGAACCATTAAGGCTGCCTGGAGTCTTCTAATAGAAACTCCAAGTACTCTTGATTTGGCTTCTAGTAATGTAGATTGGTTTGTAGGAGCCCTTAGAGGTAAGATGTGTCGTTTAGCTCCGAACAAGATTAAAAAATTATAAACCAAATGCTATGTGTCCCTCTGATCAAAAATGGCTTCATGTTAATGCAACTAATGAAAATAGGAAGAAATGCCTGACACCATTTTACAAAGGACCATATAAGGTCAAGAGGATGAAAAACAAAAATGTCGACATAGAGGTAAATGGCATTGAGGATTGTGTTACTTTGGATCGTTGCATTCCCCAGTTTATCTGGTTTGCTGATAGGACTGAATTACCAGATGAGTTTAATGGCCATCGTTCCATAAACGAATCTGCTGTGTGCAATGCAATCACACAGGCACAAAATTCAAAGCAGCAACTTTCTCAAGACGCATTATTGAACACATCGACATCATGTTCTATCGAGTTACAAGATCATAGCTTTCTGTCAACTGTACACGACACGATGTCGACGTCAGGGGGGCCATTATGCACAACTCGTTCAGGAAGAGTACAACGTCAGCCGAAGAACTATGATTACGTCTATTATTAGCCGTCTTTTTTTAAGAAGGTGGTGTATGTAGAGGAAGATATGTCATCCGACAAAATTGAAGTGACATTTATTGATAAATTTAAACCATCTTGGTTGATTAAAACGAATTTTATTTAAAAAGAAATTTTTCTTTTATTTTGTAGAACGTTCGATTTTTAAATACTTGACAGTATACATACTTTTGAATTTTGCGTAATTTTACTTTTGTGGAGGAAGATAAACCCTCCGCCAAAATTAAAGTAACATTTACTGATAAATTTAAACCACCCTGGCTGATTGTAACGAATTTTATTTAAAAAGAATTTTTTTCATTTATTTTCCAGAACATTCTTTGTTTAAATACTTGACTTTGAATTGTGCGCCATTTTCAGTTTTCGAGTGTCACGGTCCTCGACTGATTTTATCTTCCGTTGGTCTTCTGCAATTATCCTATTTTTCCTTATTAAAACTGATCAACATACACAATATATATCTGCTTGAACGGTCTTGCATTTTTTATTAAAGCACACATAGAAGTGTCGTTCTGGAACAGGTAATTTAATAATTCTGTTGTTCACGTATATCTCCTTCCAGATTATTTGTTTGGGTGTTTTGCGAGAGACAGGTTTCACATTCCTATTTGCCTAAAATTAAATGTCGAATTAATAATTAAACTTAACAGAGATGGATGCTGATATTAAATTTGAGGACACTAGTAAGGTAGTGCAAGATATTGCAGATTTAAATTTAGCAGATGCGAGTGGAAATATAAGCATATCAGATTCTACTTTAAATTATAGGACTACAAGCGATCTGTCATCTATGGGGTTCTCAGACACGAATAGGTTAAGAGCCTCTACAGTTTTGGTTATCTGTACTTGACTGGCCTGACTTCCCTCAGAAATCTGCATTTGTTCCTTTCTCTAATTTTCGATTAAAGTTACTCGATTTTCACAATATACACCTGAAATCATTTTTTCATTTGAATCGTACATACTTGGGACGTTCTGGAAAAGGTAATTTAATAATTCTGTTTTTCGAGTCTTATTTATTTCCAGGTTATTTGATGGAGCGTATTGCTACGTAAGAAGTACACTGTCCGTTGCCTAACACTAAGTTATCAAATTAATATTTAAGTTCCATCAACAAAGAAGCTTATCTTAAGTTTGAGGACAAAAGCAAGTTAGCTCAAGATATGGAAGGCATGAACTTAATAGATGTTAACAAGAATTCTAACTTATCAGACTCAAATGTGTATATTAAGACTGAAAACGAACTGGCATCTATGGAGTTCTCATTTAGTAATAGGTTAGGAGCCTCCACAAATATACGGACCTTTAATAGCAAACACGGTCCTTTTTATGGTTCATTGTAATGCTAGTATTTTTTATCTAGTTATAGCATATTTAATTAAATTCGTATGTCATTACTGTTAAATTTGGTACTGAGTGTAAATTTCTTTATTTACTTCAATACCTTTAAATTGTGTTTAATGCGGGGAAGTCAGATTATTTTTAATTACCCTCCTTTATTTGCTGAAATGTGTTTGTTGTGGATTAAGAATGTGTTTTTCTTTTCGTTACTGTTCACAGTGGAATATTAAATATGTTTCAATCGTTTATGACTCGCGATCTTGTCGAGTGGATTAAACTCTTTTGGGATGGCGACGATCTGCTTAAATATTCGGATTTGTGTGATGGCATATTTCTTAATAACGTTTTCCGTGCTATGTAAGTTATACTTTGAAGATTAATTATCTAAAAGGTTTAGAAATTTTTTATTGGTTGTCGATCTAATATGGATTTTAATTTGTAGCGGTTAATAGGATCTTTGTTCAGTACCATGATGCTTGATTCGTATTTCCCGAATTAATAGAATAATTCCATATGGGCTCCGCCTAACGCAAAGGATAACCCAAAAACCTTAGTGTACCACAGAAAATGTGTGACATGCGACAGGGTTGCTCAGTGGTTAGAGAAATATATTCCGAAGTGGAAATGCCCAGGTTTGAACCCTGTCCGCGGCAAATTCTGAACAGCACGCGATGAGTTCCCAATAAGAACGAAACCGGTCTCCTGATCGAATTGTCTATCCTATATTTATTATGCTTAGTTTATGCTAAGTAATTTATGCACATAATAGAACAAGTGCTCATATGAAGATCGCAACCTTGATTTAATTAACTAACTTCCTCATTATTTTCAATACCTTCCCTCAGGCTACCTTCATAATTCCAGTCAACTGTTCGGCAACCTCACACTTAAATTTGTTATCCATTATGTCACGATGAGAGTTGTTACAAACTATTTAATAAAACAGTATAAATACTCACCCTCTCACTGATTGCCACAGTATACTGTTACAAAAATGGAGGCCTTAAAACTGAGTACCCGGAGAGTTTACCTGTGACGTATTTGACAAACTTCCCGTTGTAACAAATATAAATAATTATTTATAGGCATTTCATTTTTTATCAAAATTTTATAGTCAAGGCTCAAAATACAGGGAAACATGTCTATGCCAGAACAGAGAAAAGCTTATATTCCAATACTAACATCTCAAAAGGTGGTTATTTGTCAACAGTCATAAACTTCGACAGTTTAAACATTGTAAACTTCAAAAGAATATATTACGGTTTTTAACTAGACAACTTTGTTTAACTAAACCAGCGGAAACTCATAATAATCGAACACTGGTTGTGCGGTCGGGAATAACGATTACTTTAATCAAATTCGCGATCTAGATATAAGCACCGAACCCGTTCTGTACATACATCTTTCAGTATGAACGAAATATTGTATAGCATAGAAAAGGCAATTCTTCCAGTAGACCGTGTTTGTCCTTAGTGGGAACTCATCATGTGCTGTCCGGAAATTTCTGCAGACAGGGCTCGAACCTGGTGCTCTTACCACTGAACAAACACTTATTTAATACAGAACAGAATAGAATATCTTTATTTGTATTCAAACCACACATGTTCCATCAAATAATAATATCGGAAAATGTACAATATCAAAAAGAATATCACATCACATAAAAATGTGCAATTAGTCTCATGTAGATAAGTAAATCTCACTAGTTGTACTGTACAATATAACAATATCAGAAAGTTCGGCTGTAAAGAATAATAGATTTATCATCAAAAATAGGAAAAATTAAGGTATAATTCAAGAGTAACATTATGCAAAAAAATGAGAACCAGGACTAGCAATTGATTGTCTGTATTGTTAACTAACATGATGATATAATGCATAACATTTCCATTTTAATACTATAAAACTTAGAAATAAAAATCTCAAGAAATTCTGTTTCCGATAACAATCATCCTTGTCCTTTATTCAACCATGAGAAATTATTATCATAATCAAAATTTAAAAAATCAGCAGGATTGTAGATTTTTTCTAGTTCAGTAGATAAAAATTTAAAAGACATCTTAGATGGAGGCATTTCTCTAAGCCTCCTTGGCAATTGGTTATAAATTTTGTAGATTTTCGAAAAAGAGAATAACTTGCTCGCAACATTCCCCAGCAAAAGAGGAGATATTGCCAAATGTCCAGATCTCGTTCCAACTTCATGCTCTTCATTGGATTCAAATAGGCACCAGTCCACTGGTTCAAATGGGAAACCTTTTATGCAATAGCACATCCTCCGAAACCATAAAGTTTGCAGTGATACAAACTGTAATCTAGTGGCGTATATAGTGCAGGAGAAAGGACTAATTTGTTTCACAACTTTTCTTTGTACAGCTTCTATCTTATTGGACAAACCCTTTTTTAATGGATTCCAAGTAGCGACAGCATATTCTAGTACCGGTCTAATCCATATTATATACATTTGAAGTTTAATGTCATTCGATAAAATATTTCTATTTATTAGTGCCCATCAGTTCTTGGCACTGCCTACTATCCTTTCAATATGTCTCTCAGTAGAAGCTGTTCATTGAATAGTTAAGCCTAAATCCTTAATTTCTTGCATAAGTTTAATCTCAAATACATCATTAATCACAGCATCATGAAAATAAACAAAATTAAGTTCTGTTTCGGAAAAACACGTGATGAGTTCCCAATAAGGATGAAACCGGTCTATTGGATGAATTGTCTTTTCTACACTATACAATACTTAGCTTATACTGAAATATGTATATACATAATACGTTAGGTAACTAAAGATTCCAGGAACAACAATGGATTAATTTTTATATGTGAAGTTATCAACTTTCAAATACACTCATGCCTAAGGTGTATGCTCGTACATAAACGTATTCAGCATTCATCGGTGTCTTGATGTCTCTTTCAGAATTGGTTTCTCTATTTCGTGTTGATACTTCGCTAGATTTCATTTTTATATATCGGTGGCCTCTATTCAGTTGCATGGATATAGGCTTTAATTCTTTTGCGCGTTTGTTTGACTCTTCTTTTTCCCATACATTTGAATCAGATCTCGCCTCAGGCTCTTTGATGAGTATCGTTCCTCAGTCTCCTCCATTGAGGTAATCTGTGAAACGCAGCGATCCACAGTAACACACTCTCCTGTACCATTCACGTCGATGAGTGCATTTTGCTCAGTAATATGATTCAATTTGAATGGCCCCTTATAAACGGAGTGAAGCAATTTCGTCTGATCTCGTTTGTAATATATACATGTGACGCTAGCTTTAACTCACCAGTAACATGGCATATTGCCCTCGTACCTCTACTTTTAGTTGGATCTTCGTAACTAATTTTGTCTCTCAGGACTTCTGCAAACCATTCTACTGGCCAAGAGACTCAATTAAGAAAAATTGGAGCGAATATAAGATCTCCAGTTAACCCAAATGGCTCAAAATAAACAAGCTCTGCTATTGGTGCTCCTAGCTCCTTCCACAGTTCCATAAATTTAAGTATGTGTATTCATAAAATATATGTATAAACTGCATATAAGTATGGATAGGATGCTAAATCTGATCTTGCCCGCCATGTAATAGAGACCGGACACAATATTAACTGTGATGATTGCAGACGTATAACTATGTGATCGTAATAGGATGACGATATTGATTAGAGAATCTATCGAAATTAAATCTATGGCTGATATTTGGAATGAAACAGCTGCTGAAAAATCGTTAGGTTGGATTTGGAATACATCATTAGCTAATGACAGGAGAAGACCATTGCATGAATTAGAATCTGAAGCTAGCACCAGTAAAAGATTAAGAACATTGGATTAGGAGTGGCTTATTAGTGGGCTTGTTATTTAATTAATAGTTAATCAATTATTGATAATATAGTCCTAAATTTCAATTGTAACTGCTCGTTTGATTTTAAAACTCTTAGTGATTTGAACGCTTATTAAAGGGTTTCTATCTTATTTCTTTATATTGCTTATTCTTTTTTTAAATAATTATCAAAATTTTCGTGTCTAACCATCACTTATTTTATTGAATATGGTTTTGTTGTCTTTCCCCCAACCCTGTCTATTGAGATCACTCTAGTAATAAGGCATTTCAAATGTTAAGAAGAATTAGTCTGATGTGTGCAAAGGGTAAATTATTGTATATTGACTGCAGTATCATTTAGATAAATGTATATGTATATTAGTTATATATAACTGAAAGATCTATTATTAAAAGAACCAATCGTGATTACAACCTGAGTCTTTTGAGTGAAATGTCACATGTCCATGATTAGTTCTGATTTCTAACTTTATCACTTAAAGTGGCATGTGGTTATGGTGAGTGTTTCAGATTTATTGGTCTCTCCCCACCCAAAAATGTAAGGCCGACCTCAGTTACGTAATTTCAAATTATGAGTATAAGAAATAGTCTAACGTATGTAAATGGTAAATTCATATTCAACTACTCTAGTTTCATTTAGTTGGGTGAACAACAGTTATGAGTATGCACACAAATACACACACACACATGACACACAACTATCTAGTGAAATGTGTCTGAAATATAAATGATATGGCTAGAACAAATATCGCGCTTGCTTCACTGGTTTGTTTTGCAAAACTGGTTATGATGAATCAACTGTAGAAGGCGGCCGACAACGACAGCCGAAATATTTTAAAGAAGACGCAGATCGGGTGATTTCGAATAATCCAGTTTCGCAATTTCTTGTCTTTTAAGGTAGATAGAATGCCTGATTGTGGGTAATATGATTAACTTCCGCTTTCACTGTCTTGCTGAATCGTAATGCTGTCTACTCGTTACTTCAACAGGTTACGTAATCCCCATTGGATGCATAAATTTGCCTGGATTGCTGTTCTTCTGGTTGTTAATTTATTGAAATTCGATGTTAGATTTACCATAGTGATTGTAAATTTTTCTAGTCCGTAGCACAGTTACTCATTCAGATCACCATCTGGTTTGTGTTCTATTTCAAAAGTTTCACAATAGTGTCCAGCTAGCTCTTGTAACATAAATTTGTTATGATTACCATTTTAAAGTGTATATGTTTCATCAGTGAGCAGGTTGTTTAGTGCATTTGATTTATTTGTTTACGTGAACGTCAACAGGTTGTCTCAAACAGAAAATAACTAACTAAAGAGAAACAGGCGTTTAGATGAGATAAAAACAAAAACGAGTCCGTATTTTACTTCACTTAATAGTGGCCCGTAGTCATATAAATATCCGGTTTGGCAGTAGGCTAAGCTCTAGCTAATACAATTAACAATCTTAAATTGCGCTGGTGGTGGTAACAATTATTTAAATCTAGATTGCAAGTTTGAGGTAAACACCAATCCCATTGTATTTAACCAATTATCGAACAACATAGCTGACTGATTTTTCTGTTGTTTGGCGACTGGTGAAATACAATTAGATTGGTGTTTACTTGAAGTTCGCAAGGTTGATTTAAAGTAGCTCTAGCTAGTCGAACCGACAATGAAAGCACAGGATTTGCCGATTCTATTTAGTTAAAAACATCCATTTTGCAGAAATTCCCGTTGCAATTCATGGTGTGAAGGTCAGTGGTGGTTTCCGATTTGCTGACATTCAATATTTGGTTGTTGTCATTCTATTTACTCTATCCGATTTGGTCCGCATATAAGACCATGGAATTTGGTTGATGGGTTCAAATATGTTCCACAGCTTAAAATCTTGCTGAGCGGTGACTTGCTGACAATCTACCTAGGGTCCTCGTAACATGAAGATGGATCGGATTTTGCTACGACTTCCATACATTTGACTTGCTGGAACATTATTACAAACCAGTCTGGAATCGCTCGGTCTACTTCACTAAACACCTAGTCAAAGTTCTTCAAAGCGAATGTATTGATGGTCTCCCTTATATCACTGAGACATGGCTAATGATCAACAAATTATGCCATAACTCTGTAAGCTAGGCGCCTGGAGGTATTAATAAAGAACAAGGTTACTGTCCAATCAATGTTATCAGATTGCTCACTGATGTACCGGCATCATCGAACTTGGTTAAGCATTGAAAATTGCGTTTGTTTAGGTATTTTCTGAGAAGACCATGCTACCCAGATAATCCGCAGAAAAGCTACAAGCGCAGAAGAGGATCTCGTGGTCGAGCACTCCTATTTGTTACATCAGTCAATTGATAAACACGTACTGCTTAAATTACCAAAGTTTGCTTAGATGAACGAGTCTGAATATCTAGAATAGAGAATTTTTTGTCTTCTTGCCATAAATTAATTTGAAGAAAACTTTCCAGGAGAACTGAAGTTCATTTTATGCTTATGATAAAGATTGTCTAATAAGATTGCATTATGTTAGTTAAACGAACATTGGTTGCGCGGGTGGTGATTAACAATTATTATAATCAAGGTTGCGGTCTTGATATAAACACCTGACCCATTAATTACTTACATATGTCAGTATAAACTAAGAATTGTATAGTGTAGAAAGGCAATTCATCCAGTAGACCGGTTTCGTCCTTATTGGGAACTCATCATGTACTGGCCCGAATTTGCCGCGGACAGGACTCGAACCTGGGCACGTCTGGTTAAAGCACCAGATTCAGAATCAGACGTGCCCAGGTTCGGAATCCCAATCTAACCAGTATGACTCGAGATTCCCAATAGGAACGAAATCGGTCTACTGTGAATTACCCTACAATACAATTCTTGGACTATGACTTGCTGTCATAGTAATAATGGGTCAAGTGTTACTATTAGACAATACATTATGTTAGTTAAACGCGATTTTCTAATCTAAACAATGGCTTGACGACCGGCGGGTACTAGCTAGTCAGCCCGGTATTGGTAGCATGAACCTTTACATCATCTCGTTTCATATGAAGCCTCAAGTTTGTTTTAATTAGGCAGTACTATTTAGTGTTTAATAGATAGTGACGGAATGAGAGCAAGCATGCCAGACGCGTAGTGTAGGCTTCGGCTGATTAAGGAGAAATTGGTCACTGGCATCTGGGCAGGTAGTGATCTTCATCCTTGGTTGACAGACTATCTAAGAGAAGGAAAACTCTGAATACAAGCCATCCCAACTAGGAATGGGCGACCTAGCGTTCTTTTATGGCCTACATATAACCGTATAAATCCAAATTAAAATGAATCCATACAGTATCGTACGTCGCAAAGGATAAAATTGGTCGCCTCATCTGCTAGGTAGTGCACAGTGCTTAAGCAAAATCAGGCTACTGCAGACAGCCTTATCTCCGATTCTGCCTCTTTTCATACTCTTTTTTTCTTCTCAATCTAACAGTTCTGCTCTTTTAAATGCTATGAATATGGTAGATATTGATCATAACACTGAGCCCAATTTCGGGTTGCCAAATATCGGAAATAGTTCGTGTAACCTACCATTCAATAAATTTAGGTTAGATTTTTACATCGATGCATTTAATGTGCAAACATTAAAACAACCTGGACAACACGAAGCTCTTGCACGTCCGTTGGATAAACCGTAAATCGATATAGGTTGCATATATTAAGCCAGAACTGAATTCACCGTCCTTATCTACGCGTTATTGGCTTCGCATCTCTGGTTCCACGGAGTTTTCCAAAGCTAGTCAATTGGGCGTCGTTATTATCCTTAGCTCACGAGCTGAAACCTGTTTAACTCAATTGATCTCTGTAAAGAACCGACTTTGTGCGGCATGCTTAAATACATCTACTTAAATCAGTGCAAAGGCGAAAGGAGGAAAGCTTTTCACTCCCATCCAAGCTCTTTACTAAGGAGAGCAAAAAGTTCAGATATGATCTGGGTTATGGATGACATGAATGCTCAAGTTGGACGCTTAAGCATCACAGATATTCAGTTAAGTGGCAGATACACTTTAAGCTCAATGCGTAGCGATAATGGTGAACAACTGTTGGATAGCTGCGCCGAATATACTTAAGTAGCACAAACTTCAGATGTAGTGTAATATCTTCGTAACATGCTTTCCCAGTTGGGCAAAGTTAGCTGCGAGGTCTGATTGTTTTTATGACGCGTTGCAATCAGCACCGCAAGATAGCTATATTAGTGAAATTACCTTTCCTTAAAGCTGATTTCACCATTATGGTGTTGTGTGGAGGTTTATTTTGCCTCTCTTCTCTGTGTTATCTAGTTAAATATACATACATCAACTAGATCACAGTCATAAATCGCCCCTATTGAAAAATATAATTTTTCTTTTTTTAAATTTGTAAAAAAAATTTTTTTTCTTTTCATGGTTATATGGCAGTGGAGCATCAGCTAATAACCACTTTTGTATTTCTGTTCGTGATGATGGTAATGGTACAGGCCATTTGGCTCATCATTAATATCATCATCATCATGCAGAGCCATACAAAAGCCAAAAGTGACTAATTATTCACTGCCATATAACCATAAGAAGCGAACATTGTAATTCGTATTGTTCATGGTTAAACGTGGCCTGTACAAGAACACTAGGTCGCCCATTCCTAGTGAGGATGATTTGTGTTCGGAGTTCTCCTTCTAGATAGTATGCCAACCAAGGCTGATGAGCATTATCTGACCAGATGCCAGTGGCAAAAGTTTCCTTCAGCAGCTGAAACTTGTTCTTTGCGTCTGGCTTTATCGTTAAATATTTTGCAGGTAAATATTTCACTCAACCATATATATCCATACTCTGGAATTATATCTTAACCTTTTCAATTTTTGGGTCATGTAGAAGCTCCAGTCCAATTAGCTGATGAGAGCCCCATCGTGGCCAGGTTCTATTCAGTCTTAGTTTGCCTAAAGGAGTCTGATAAGATAGTTTTCTCTTTCATAACCTTCAAGTTCACGCCTACGAGACTCCCTGTACTCAACTATCAGTGTCTTCAAATTTAAGATTGGCCTGTATGTTGTTCACACCTAAATATATAATTAACTAATCAAGTTATAGGCGAAGAACTATATACTTGCAACACTGCACCCGAATATATAACCTTGAAAGAGATTCGATTTAATTTAAAAATTATTTGATCGTTTTTAGCACGGACAATGATGTCGTCTTCGACATTCGCCAGCCTGTGGAAAATGCTTTGGATCGTCTTCACAATTGGAAATTGCTGTCTGAACGAATTCGCAGTTTTTACTTGGTGAGTGTTGCAGCCATAAATTTTGAATTCTTATATACATAACCAATATACTTTAAAGCTAATAAAAATTACATTGCTCATTTTCAGGCTCTAGTAACGCATAATAAAGCAATCGATTCGTAGAGATTTTGAATTAATTCATAATCTATTCGCAGTTCTGATCATTAAACAGAAAGTGCGCAGAATAGTTTTGGCAAAATTACTGTTAAGCAACTTAACAACGAATTAAAATTAGTACGTATAACATAACTGGACTAATTGTGTCGGATTATTAGGTATCGTTGTTTTGGTTCTGATTTTATTTGTTTTGTAGTCCTGAATATTTGATGAAGTGTATATTTGAATTTCTTTTTCTGCATGATAAATCATTACAGTATATAATAAATTATGCGTATTTGGTGTATTTGCATATAAATAGTTAAGATATGACTTAATTGTTACTTTGACTTTCATACTGATGTATTGACTTCAGTTACATGTTATAGATTTTGCTTTGTCTAGTGTGAACTATGAAATTTCCATTTAACTACGTATTTTGCACGATCTATAATAATTAAATGTACACAAGATTGTCAAATATGCTTGCTCAACCACTGAGAACATTTTTTAGAATGTTTATAATGTCAAAAAAGAAGTAGTTTCTTACAATCTATAACAAGTTAGCAAACCAGTCGACTAATGCGTTCGTGTTCTTCTCAGTAACTGTGATAGTCCAAAAGTCATGCCTGATTTGTCTTTATTCAATGGTCATGACCAGTCGTTTTAGTGGTGATTGCATTCTGCTCGTTGGTGCCAACGATAAACCGCCTTCCGTCTCATGAAAATGTCAAATATGGTGTTCCAGTTAGTTACGCCGATGGCTTCAGTATATCAGTCTTTCTAACATGCGCGAGCTACAGCTAGAGCTGAGAGCAGTGTGACAAAAAGACGCTTCCGCCTTAATAGCGTAGCAGAACTTTCACTACCGTACGCTGTTTAGAGGCTCAGTTGTCTTAAATAGTCCTATGTTGTTCTTGTGGTGGAATTGTGATTTTCTGTTATATTGCACCAAACTTGCGCATCACAATGTACGCAGAATTTTTCTTCCTTTCTGTAGGTATGTACGTGTGTTTCTTGTATGCATGCATGCATGTGTAATTAAGCCTGTCATCATGATCATCATCACTGACAGCAATATAACAGCTCTCAATCACTGATACTTCACTGCCATATATACACATGAGAAAAATAAAATAATTAAGACTAATAAAAATAAATTATAAAATGCTCAAAATATTGAGCTCATACACGCAGAAATTTTTTGGGGTGAGTGATTTTTTTTGAGAGAACGATCCGGTTCAGATCGCGATATTTATCTTGGTAATACATTATTATGGTCAGGTTAACTTTAGGCCAAAGGGACATGGGCCATACAGCTTGATTGTGGCTTTTACTGCATCGCTTCAAAGGCAACACTAAATAATGTAGGGCAGTGAAACCTCTTATTAGGAAAAATTGAAAAATTATTTTTTTAATTTCAAGGTTGCGGTATTTATGTAAACACAAGGCCCATTATTTGCCAATATTTGGCAGACTCGGTATATATATTATATAGTGTGAATTAGCATTGAAGTCGCATTGTCGTAGACTTTAGATGATGTTAGCTTCACTATTACAGGTTTACACATTCGTCTAGGAGAAAGGGCGTAATACCGGCTCCTACTGATGACTCGCCAGTAAGCACGAAACGAATGTGCATGAGATTATACTTTCTGTTCATGCTGTCTTTGGTTTATCCTTCTGGTCACAACTGAACTAATTTGTTACTAGGTTCGCAAAACCTATTACATACTTGCATATTTTTTTTTTTTTTTTTTTTTTTTTTTTTTTTTTTTTTTTTTTTTTTTTTTTTTTTTTTTTTTTTTTTTTTTTTTTTTTTTTTTTTTTTTTTTTTTTTTTTCCTATTATTCCACATTCATCACCAAAATTTATAGTGGTTGAAGGGCGTAATACCGGCTCCTACTGATGACTCGCCAGTAAGCACGAAACGAATGTCTGCATGAGATTATACTTTCCGTTCGTGCTGCCCTTGGTTTATCCTTCTGGTCACAACTGAACTAATTTGTTACTAGGTGCGCAACACCTATTACATACTTGAATATTTGGCAGAGCAAACTAAGCATTAGGTCGGTGTCGTCGCGGACGGCGCTCCAATCTGGGCACGTCTGTTTTGGAGTCTGTTGCTCCATCCACTGAGCCATTCTGCCCCGCCCAACCGGTCTGCTTTGTTGATGCTCCTTTATCAAAGTATTATCTCTGCCATAAAATGCATTTAATATTCTAGTACATTAAGTTAACTTTTTAAACTGATCATTTTAACTGTAATTCACTTTCTACTTCGTAAAAATTATAAATTGTTTCTTCGATTTGATGTCTGACGGCGGGTCGTGATAAAAATGATTTAAATCAAGATTGCGAAGGAGACGTGCCAAGATTCGAGCCCTTTCTGTGACAAGATCTGGACAGTACATGAGAAGTTCCCAATAAGGATAAAACCGGTCTACTGAATGAATTGCCTTTTTACATTATGCAATGCTTAATTTATAGCACCAAATTTATGTTTATAATGAGTCAGGTGTTTATATCAAAATCGCAAATCTGATTAAAGTAATGGCTATCACCACCCGCGCAACCAATGTTCGTTTAATTATATAAATGTTGATTTCAATACCATTTCCCCGTGCAATGTGGTATCTGCTCAGTAATGACAGATTGGTGATGACTAACTGGAACTTTATTGCTAAAGGGATGCTTTATAGGTCCCACCTTAAGAAATGCTAACCAAGATAAACTGAATATATATATATATATATATATATATATATATATATATATATATAAATGAAAATTGTGTGTAGCGAGTAATATATATATATCAGGATTATAATAGTGGGTGACATGAAGCTTTTTCTATAATGACAGATCGTGGATGACTAGTTGGTACTTTAGGTCGAATCAATGTCATATAGGTGCTACCTTGAATGCAATACTTGTCAATAAACATAAGTTGATATCAAAACTGAATAGTCAAATGTAGTGTGCGGCTCAAATGATGTTGTAGATGAAATACAGATTTGATGCAAATGTTCTGTGGTTTGAGCTCGAGGGGCCGCGGCAATTATCGAACTGGTTGATGTTGTCCAATAAGGTCCAAATCGATCTACTTGATAAATTGCGTTTGCTGTTTGATAGTATTTAGATAGGCGGCTACCATCTCTAGCAATTTCGCATAAATTGTACCTGACTGCAAATGTAGGCTGCACAAATTCTATGCAGCCACGAATATTAATTTTTGCAGCTTTCGCCACACACACATATATATAGGCAATACAATTGAACAATAATTAATTGCGTGGGTGGTGGTAACAATTCTTTAAATCAAGTTTGCGTGCTTGAAGTAAATACCAATCCCAGTGTATTTAACCAGTCGTCGAACAACCTGACAAAACTACCGCCAGCCGCAACGCACTGACGCGTTTCGACCTTCCATGATCATCATCAGAGTACGACGGCAAACTGACTATCGAGGATCAAACCGCATTGAATATATATGGAAATCAAATTTAGATATACGGCTCTCACCTCTAGCAGTCTCGCATACATTGAACTTGACTGGAAATGTCGGCTGCACAATTTCTATGCAGTCACGAACATTAACGTCGTAAAGTCCATCCCCTCCTCAACGTGGTACGACGGTGTCAACCATGTCTCGATGGCCGATCGTACATGGGCTAACGGGGCTATGGCGGTGGTGTCACCAGGGCGTGGTGGATTTCCGACCGGCAATCGGATCTCCTATAAAATACCACATGAGCCGACGACGGCACCATGACTCGGCGTGTGTTCCCCGCCACAAAAGGGTTCAACAGCCACAGGATTACATGGACTCCTGGACAGTACCCCGTACTTCCAAATGGCGAATGAGCTCTCAGCAGCCACCGGCAACCATGCAACTTACTGCTGCCTTGCAGACTGCGCTTGGATGTGCAAAGGCTAAAGGTGCGTCCTCGATCAAAAAGCCGAGTGGTGAGGGGACACCACTTGTATCAAATTCCCAAGAAACTCCATGAAATGTGGAGCCGGCTTATCCTCCAAAAGGAGTCAGCCGCAGTAAAGTAAAGTAAGTAAGTACCACGTTGAGGAGGCGATGGTCTTTACGACGGGGTTTGGGTGGTGCATTGGATTAGTTGCAAAACTGAAGCCAATGTGCCTCGGTTCGAGCTCCGGACATGGCGCTTTTTAGGTAAGTAATCAGTGCGAAATGAAACCCGTCTTCTTGATGACTTTCAGTTTGATAAATGATAGTTTCTAGCTTTTTATGCTATCGCACTGGTAACGGTAGTTTGAACGCTGGTAACATAGTTTAGATACAGTCATCCTATCTCATACGAAGCCTAAAGTAAGATTTTAATGCGCTGCTAACAGTATTACCTGGGTGATATTGAAATACTAGCAAATTGCGATATTGAGCTTTAAAAGAAACATGTTGCGCGACAGGGAATACATTATTTACCTGATTTTCGGATTGCGTACCGGATTTCGCCTAATATTTGTGCTGTCCATTGAAAAAGATATCCGTACCAGGATATCGAAATATTTGGCGAAATCATGATGACAGGAGATTTTAAAAAATCAGTACACAATCCGAAAATCAGGTAAAAAATTGCGATATTACTGATGCTCTGTACGCAGTACACACATAAAGACATTTATAAAGTTGATGTTGAACATTTAGTAACTGTCTGTTTGTGTACATATATATATATATATATATATATATATATATATATAATGGTACCGGAAGTAGATAGCAAAATCTGCAAAAAAAAGAAGACTGACTTGCTTTTGGCTACTTCAAGCAGGGACAGAACTACGCCCCAAACTCTATTTGTTTGACATACAACTGCGGCTGGCTCTCTTGAACGGCTAAATCACCTTCCTCTGTGCAAGTATTACGCTTCCTAAGAATACCATGCCAGTTGCGTTCCCAGTACCACTCAGAATCTGTGGAGCAGGGCGTTCCAGTGGAACAGAGATGTGACACAGACTATCGTGGATGCACCTTGATGAAGTTGATGAGCTCGTTCTGAAAATTTCAATGTCCAACCATTCCACATTTCTTGACCAAATAGTGAGTTTGAGGCATAGTACCGGCTCCTGCTGATCAGCTGCCAGTTAGTATTAAATGTATGTGTAATTCATTATTACAATGGTATATTATTATAGTCCTGTTGTAACCTACTTGTAACTACTTTTAATCAAGGTTGCAATCTTGATTTAAACACGACTCATTATTAACATATATTTGTCTGTATAAACTAAGTATTGTATGGTGTAGAAAAGGCAATTTATCCAGTAGGCGGGTTTCGTCCCTATTGTGAACTCATCACTTACTGTTCTGAATTTGCCACGGATAGGACACGAATCTGAACACGTCTGCTTCGGAATCTGGTGCTCTAACCATTGAGCCACCCTGCCACACGCTACACATATTTTTCTATTGTATACTAAATAATTCTTTAAATCAAGTTTGCCAACTTGAAGTAAACACCAATCCCATTGTATTTAACCAGTCGTCAAACAACATAGCAAAACTACCGCCAGTCGCACGCATTGACGCGTTTCGACCTTCCATGATCCTCTTTAGAGTACGATGGCAAAATGACTAGTGAAAATCAAACCCCAATTTGTATATATGGAAAGCAAAATTTGTTATGCGGCTCTCACCTCTAGTAGTCTCGCGTACATTGTACTTAACTGGAATGTTGACTGCACAATTTATATGCAGTCACGAAGTTCAACTGTTGCAGATTTCCACACACACACACACACACACACACACATATATATATATATATATATATATATATATACATATAATTAGTCATTAATTGATTGCGCGGGTGATGGTAACAATTCTTTAAATCAAGCTTGCGAGCTTGAAATAAACACCAATCCCATTGTATTTAACAAGTCGTCCAACAACAGCAAAACTACCGCCAGTCGCACGCACTCACCTTGTTATTACACCAGCATAATATGGCTAAGTCAGCATTCGGGCGAGGCCCGAATTAATATAGAATCACATGTATACGCCACAATTTATAACCACCTTTCTTTCTATTCCCGTGCTATAAACAATATTTCACGCCAGTCATTTGAATGGCAATGGACTGTCATTAAGTCAGTCTACTGAAAGATGTTGACATGTGCTATTTAGAATCGTAAAAATTGCGAATTTAAATTAAAAATTGCTGCCATTTATGCCTGGAGGTATGTGGATGACAATTTTCAGCATCATCAATTTGGTTGTAGAATTAAATGACCTGTTTAAATATTTTATTGTTGTAATCCATAATATTCACTTCAGGCGCTAAAAGCCTCATCGTATTCAAATTTCTGTTAATCTCGATTAATTTTATGCTTGTGCAATAATCATATGTATTCAAAATTGTACCAATTTGTACTTCTGCGACCTATGCCCACGCCCCTTCTGTATTATATTTTCTAACGTATTTAAATCGAAAAGTACATTCTTCGATGATCCGTGGTTGATTGCAATATTGCCTGTCAGATACTCGAGAGGCTTTATTTTTATCTCGGTATTGATGACTAACACTGACCTACAACTCCTTGTTTATGCATGTAAAATTCAGTTTTATACCAAATTATGTGTTTTTTGTCGGTGACGTCTCCTGGTGGATACTCTTTGGTTCCACCTAAGACCCAAAGTTTCAATTAACCATTTAAGATATGCTGAAATGATATTGAATTAACGCATACTTGCAGGCTTTTACTAAATATTTGTCGGGTTTCAATTGTGACAGTCCGCCATCTTCTTCTTAGGGCACAGTAACTATAACAGTTATGTTTCCACAATAAATTATATAACGGACAAAAGTTCTTTATGCAAAGTTCATTATCTTTAGAGAATAGTAAAAAAAAAGAAATATTAATTCCAAGAATGTAAGTCTGCTTACCACAATTGCATCACATTTAATTTTAACATGCCCACACCAAGTCAAATTTAGTTATCGCCTATAAACGTTTTAATCAAAACAAACGAAGAGGACTTTTCTAGGAAAAATGACCTAATTAACGAAAACGAGGAATAGTCTTAATTTAGCATTATGGACATCAATAAACACTATTGTTTAACTGGAAATAGTGTTCTGTACATTCGGGAATAAGAATGTCTCTTAATAGGTCCTAAGTTAAGAGCAAAATAAATATGGCCATTACTATATATATATATATATATATATATATATATATATATATATATATATATATATATATATATATTGCAGTGTAATCTAAGCAATGCATGAGAAAACAACTTAGGTTTAAATACAAGACACTTTCTTTCCTACTGGACACTCATTAGTATGGGCGTATTTGCCACGGCCAGGATTTGAACCCATCTGCATTATTTTTCAGTCATGATGCTCATTTGTGACGCAGCAGATTCCAAGCATTGTATTAAATTTTCAGTTGTATACCGTGTGAGTTCGCCTTGCGAAAGAAATAAATATGCTTTGTTTAATTAACTGATTACATGATCAAGGCCAGATTATAAGTGGTTGCCGGTGTTAAGAATTGCTATTATTTCCACGTTCAATAAAATCTAAAAAACACGGTGTTAGAATCCCTTTTAAGACTTTTGACGTATTATACATGATAATATTCCCCATCAGTCACATTATGACTGATTATTTTAAGTTGGCTCTATTGCTTTAATACACTTGATTATAGGAGATCGTCGTTTCAAACTGCCACACATTTACGAGCGAGACTGATCTGTACGGCCGATCTTAGGGCACTGTTTTAGAACGCCATCGAAACAACTCCGTGCTCTCACTAATCAGGATACGCTTGAATGGGTAAAAATATGTTAATTTTTCGACAACCTGGATCCAGTGAACACTACTTGTTAACTCCGCCTTAATGGCACGTGATTCTCTGCAACTCTCCGTGCAGGATTTCTAGATGACATTTTTATGTCTAACGAATACAGTGGATCATATTTAATTGTCCTATGAGGTTTCTCAATTTTTTATTTAAAGAATATGTTGTTTTTTCAAGGAGAGAACCAGAAAAACAGTCACGAGAAGCCTAATAATTGTGCGCCAGTGAATCATCAATATCTTATGCTTGTGTAATGTTGCGTGGTATTAATAATAATATAATTATTAGTAGCTGCTGGCTGTGGTAGTAATAGCAGTAGTTTTAGTAGTGTTTGATGTACTAGTTGTAGTGGTGGTGGTGGTGGCGTTAATATTAGTTGTAGTTGTAGTAGTACTAGTAGTGGTAGTGATAGACGTCGTAGTAGTAGTAGTATTAGCAATACTATTATTAGTAGTAGTATTGGTAGCTGTACTAGTAGTAGTGATTATGCTAGTATTAGTAGTAGTAGTAGTAGTAGTAGTATAAGCAATACTATTGGTAGTAGTGATAGTATCTGTACTAGTAGTAGTAGTTATGCTAGTATTAATATTAGTAGTAGTAGTAGCTTTTGTCGTGGTGGTGCTCTTATTATTAGTAGTAGTTGTAATTTGTCCCTTGGTGTAGCAACGTACTTTCTTAAATAACTGTTATGCTTCAAATAGCGCAGTAATAAATCAAGTTTGCGAGCCTGAAATAAACACCGAAATTTTTTGCCACTATTCGGTCAATGAATGAATTCTTTATCAAGTATTACTCCTTTTTGTTATTGCTTATTTAAAATTAGGTTATTGTCTTGACAATTTCTGTCTATTGTCTATTTCATAAATTTTACAAATTTGTAAACTTCAGAGGAGTACACAAAATTTTTTTATTGTGGCAGTGTTTGCGGATGGTTGTTTTGTTTAAATAACCTGAACTATGCCCAAGCCGAAGATGGACATTGTTCTTTGTGATCTTGAACCAACGAGACTATGTTCTGTTTTGTGATTTTATCAACTAGCATTCGTCTGGTTAATCCTAACCGTATCTCATATTAAGGATATTATCACGCTATCTTTGCTAATGTGTATGTGTCATACCATTTATCTTTACTTTGTGTGCAGTTGCAAAATTTGTTGTACTTTTGTGACGGACTGGCGATATTCAATATCGCTATCTCTCACTCTCTCTATGTTTTATGATTTTGGGAGCCCATTTTAATTGTGTAACCGTTGTAAGCGTGCTAATTAAGGCAACTAAACAACGCACAATAGCCAACAATATCGAATGGCAACGTCAATAACTTTTGCGTAAAACATTTTTTATGCCTTACTTAACGCAGATTTAATGTTGACAGAACCATTCTATTGACTGTTCGAGTTGTTATAAACTAGACGACTGCATTTTGTTAAAGCCAAGGTTCAGAACAAACAATTATTTGTACATGACGGTGCACTGTTGCACAGGGATGCCCAATATTTTTATTTATGTTTTATTTGGTTGTCACCTTTAAATAGCATTTGAATTGTTTTTTTACATGGCAATAAAACAAACAGTGGGAGATTTTTTAACAAATCGCGATGGTTTTTTCAAATTTCCTTTTGTTATATTATGCACACACACAAACACACACACACACACATATATATATATATATATATATATATATATATATATATATGTATATATATATATATATACATATGTATATATGTATATATATATATATATAAACTAGAGATGTAATAGTTTCTCTATGATGTGTCTAGATCTAATAAATATATTGTCTAAAATGGTTTTCGGGCTGTATTTAAAATGAAATAATTAGTTTGTTTATTGAAAAAACATCTAAAACATCAGTATTCCGGTAGAAAAATTTAAAAAATCTAATGCAACTGAAATAGACTGGTGGTGTATTTTAGATTATACAGTGACGTTACATATGCGGTTTTTGTTATGAATGCCTTTACTCAGATTCGGTATATATATATATTGCACCCTTCCTGTGTGCAAAAACAAAAAGAAATTTTATCAGATATAAGAAACGTTTCTTTCGCATAGTCTCCTCAAATATCTACTAATGAACATATCTTTATATATAATTTGGAAAGCAAAACAAGATAGAAAAATAAATTATCGTTCCCTTCCTGTGTGCAAAAACAAAAAGAAATTTTATCAGAAACAAGAGACTTTTCTTTCGCATAGTCTCCTCAAATATCTACTAATGAACATATCTTTATATATAATTTGGAAAGCAAAACAAGATAGAAAAAAAATTATTGTTCCCTTCCTGTGTGCAAAAACAAAAAGAAATTTTATCAGATACAAGAGACGTTTCTTTCGCATAGTCTCCTCAAATATCTACTAATGAACATATCTTTATATATAATTTGGAAAGCAAAACAAGATAGAAAAAAAATATTATCGTACCATTTCTATGTGCAAAAACAAAAAGAAATTTTATCAGATACAAGAGACGTTTCTTTCGCATAGTCTCCTCAAATATCTACTAATGAACATATCTTTATATATAATTTGGAAAGCAAAACAAGATAGAAAAAAAATTATCGTTCCCTTCCTGTGTGCAAAAACAAAAAGAAATTTTATCAGATACAAGAGACGTTTCTTTCGCATAGTCTCCTCAAATATCTACTAATGAACATATCTTTATATATAATTTGGAAAGCAAAATAAGATAGAAAAAAAATATTATCGTACCATTTCTATGTGCAAAAACAAAAAGAAATTTTATCAGATATAAGAAACGTTTCTTTCGCATAGTCTCCTCAAATATCTACTAATGAACATATCTTTATATATAATTTGGAAAGCAAAACAAGATAGAAAAAAAAAATTATCGTTCCCTTCCTGTGTGCAAAAACAAAAAGAAATTTTATCAGAAACAAGAGACGTTTCTTTCGCATAGTCTCCTCAAATATCTACTAATGAACATATCTTTATATATAATTTGGAAAGCAAAACAAGATAGAAAAAAAATTATCGTTCCCTTCCTGTGTGCAAAAACAAAAAGAAATTTTATCAGATACTAGAGACGTTTCTTTCGCATAGTCTCCTCAAATATCTACTAATGAACATATCTTTATATATAATTTGGAAAGCAAAACAAGATAGAAAAAAAATATTATCGTACCATTTCTATGTGCAAAAACAAAAAGAAATTTTATCAGATACAAGAAACGTTTCTTTCGCATAGTCTCCTCAAATATCTACTAATGAACATATCTTTATATATAATTTGGAAAGCAAAACAAGATAGAAAAAAAATTATCGTTCCTTTCCTGTGTGCAAAAACAAAGAAATTTTATCAGAAACAAGAGACGTTTTCTTTCGCATAGTCTCCTCAAATATCTACTAATGAACATATCTTTATATATAATTTGGAAAGCAAAACAGAACATAGAGAGAGTGTGAAAAACGGATTGGTTTCCGTTTTCACATTCTTCTATACTCATACTATTCTATTTTGTTTTTATTTCCAATATATATATATATATATATATATATATATATATATGTAAGAACAAAACAACGTACTCCATGGAATAACATTTATTAATAAATCTTATTTCTACCAGTATCTACAGCCATTATTCTGGATTCGTTAGTATATTCGTTCATTCAATCCCACTGTACATGTGTTGTAACCAATCTCCTCTTCGTTATTCTAGCCTTTGTTTTGCGCAATTTAGACCACTACTTTTGTGCAATTTAGACCACTCCTTTTGCGTAACGTCATTTGGTGTGTCATCGCTTTCATTGTAATTGCGTCCGTAATTGATGTATGTGTCGCATTTTGCGAAGCGTTGGTTATTTTTAAAGGCATGTCAGTCATGTCTTTGTTCCAGTCCAATTTAATTTCTTTTTGAATTATTTTCTGCACGTTTAAGCAGGGCTTCAGCTTATTAATTGCAATAGCTTCAAAAGCCAGAAGCATTTTCTCTGTTTTTGCCTTGTAGAGAACTGAAAAATTGTTACTACTAACAGCATGACCTGTGAGTAGTACATGTTCGCAAATTGCTGATTTTTGTGCAGGAGCTGCACCCCTCTTTAATAGTTTTTGAGGGAGATGCTGATTTATTCTAGTTTCGAGCCTCTTTTTTGATCTGCCGATGTACTGAGCGTTGCAGGTACATTGAAATTTGTATACAGACAAAGGTGTTGACGTCACAGAGAGGCTATCTTTTTCATTCGTGCGCATCAGTTTTGTTGTGTTGAACACCACTCTCACCTGTATTGATGGAAACTGTGCTTTTGTCGCTCGAATTACTTTTCGTTTGAAGATTTCCGCTGGAAGATCACCTCCAAAGGGAACACTAAGCGTTACTATCTGGGGAGTTTGATTTTCTTCCAAATTGGCCACGATTTTGTTGCGTTGCCTCAAGTTGTATTCGATGAACCAGGCCGGATATCCATTATTTCTCAACGCTTCGCGAAGCAAATTTAGCTCTACTTCAATGTTGCCCGGTGAACAAATCCTGCGTATTCGTGTGCCCAAATTCATTATTAGGTTTCTTTTGTACGCCCTTGGCACACTACTCATATAATGGACATATTGTCCAGTCCAGCTTGATTTCTTGTGAACTGACCTTGAGAGAGTACCTTCTTCATCTCTCGTTATTCCTACATCTAGGAAGGATAAATATCCGTTTTTTTCTTCTTCTATTGTAAACTGGATTGCCTGGTCTACCTTGTTTATGTGATGTAGCAGTGAATTTGTATCCTCATTCTGTTCAACGACCATGAAAGTATCGTCAACGTAGCGCACGTAAAAATGAGCTCCAAATATATAGTGGGTAAAGGGCGTAATACTGGCTCCTAATACAAACATGTTATAAGATTAACAAATTTATATTAAATTATGATTTATTATCTAAGATATTATGAAAAAAGAAAATAAAAAATCAAAGTCGGATGAAATAAGTATAAAATCTGATTTCGGACAACGAACCTGGTAAAACGATAATCAATGAATATGCGAAAATAGAAACAGATTATCTTTATTAATGGCATGATGTTAGAAGAAAATAAGCGGTTTGAATTAGAGGGAAAGCTGAAAGATTTAATCAAAGTTGTGTTATGAATTTATTAGAAACGGAGAGATTTTAAGTAATAGGATAATTAAAAGGTTTAAAGTTGCTTACACTAATGAGATAAGAATTTTAACGTCTTATCATTGGTCCTATTCAAAAACGCTTTAAAATATACCTAACTCCCGTTCATTAATTGTGGGACATTTGCTCACCGTTTTTCCTAACACCATATACGATCAGCGTTTCCTTCACTTTGCTAATACATCAATATGTATTGTATCTAATGACTTTTTAACAGATGTGTCTATCATATTAAACGTACATTGGTGATAACAATTACTATAACCAAGGTGCGATCTTGATATATACTCCGGACCCATTATGTACATAAATTTGTCAGTATAAACCAAGAATTTTCCGTAGACAGTGCTCGAACCTGGGGACGAAACCGGTCTACTGAATGAATTACCTTTTATACAATATATAATTCTTTGTTTTTACTGGCAAATGTATGTACTTAATGGGTCAGGTGTTTATATCATAGTCATAACCTTTTTTAAATTATATTTTGTAGCTGAATTTTTCGGTCAGGTACAGTGTATGAGAGACTACTAGAGGTGCGATATGCTAATCTATTTTTGCTTTACTTATATGCACTCCGGGTTGATTCTCTCTACACAAATACTTCTGTTCGTGTTAAGGTCTAGAACGAATTAACGCATAACTTCACAACCAGCAGTGGTGTTCGTCAAGGTTGTCCTCTTTCCATCTTTGTGTTTGATTTTGTAATCGATGCTATTATGAAAATCACTCTCCCATACATTCAGGATGCTGGGGTTGAAGTTCTCTCGAGCGATAAACTAGTCGATCTTTGACCATGCGGGCGATATCGTACTATTATTCGACAATCGGGATGCTGCCCAGGCCACCTTGAATAGATTAACATATATTGTTCCGTCTTTCGGTATGAAACTCGCACCCTCTAAATGTAAGATACTGTTACAGGATCACCCACCACTCACTCCAACGTTGCGGCTGCAGAATGAAGATCTTGACATAGTCAACAGGTTTACATATCTTGGGAGCTCTATCAATAACGTAGGCAATATGTCCGACGAGGTGAGAATACGGATCGCGAAAGCTAGAGTAGCTTTCTCGAACCTTCGTCATTTGTGGAGAAACGCGAATATTTCACTTTGCCTTAAAGGTCGTGTTTACAATGCATCTGTACGCGCAGTCTTACTATACGCTAGTGAAACTTGGCCTCTTAGAGTTGATGATCTGAGATGCTTACAAGCATTCGATCATCGTTGTTTGAGAAGTATAGCACATGTTGGTTACCAACAACGAATAACTAACGTTGACATCCGTAGATGTATTTTTGGATCTGTCAATAAGTGCTCCTCGTTAGAAAAACAAATAAGGCTCCATCAACTTCACTGGCTCGGTCACGTTTTGCGTATGCCCTCATTTCGATTGCCCAATAGAGCTCTGTTCTCTCATCCAGCACCAGATTGGCGTAAGAAACAAGGTGGGCAGATTTTGACATGGCAGAAACAGTTGAAGTTACTTACATCCAAATTGGGTAGTATAGGACCCACTCGTCTGCCGGGATGGGGTCCTCGTGCGCATCATAGTTCTTGGTTAGAAACCCTTAGCGATATGGCATCGAATCGAGCTCAGTGGTGATCTTGTTGCAGATGTCTAGTAGAATCATCTTCGTAACTTTCTTTTCTTAGTAGGGCAAAGTTAGCTGCGAGGTTTGGTTTGTTTATGACGTGATACAGTGAAATCCGCAAGGAAGCTGTATTGCTGATGTTGCCTTGCCCGAATGCTAACTTGGCCATAATGGTGTTGTGGAGAGGTTTAGTTTGCCTCATTTCTGTGAGTTATCCTGATAAATTTACTCATATTAGCAAGGAATTCCTTCTCGCTGCCTCTCTCTCTCGTAAATCTCTTTAATACTTTGTCTAAAATATTATTTCTGCTTTTGATTTATACACTTTTTTCACTCATGGTTATATGACTGTGAAAAATTAGTCACTTTTGACTTTTTTATGGCTGTACATGATGATGTTTCTCGCTAGTTAGTTTGCCATTGTACTCTGATGATAAGCATCGGTACGTGTGACTGAGAATTGTTTTTCTATATTGTTCGACTGATTAAAAACGATGGGATTGGTGTTCATTTTAAGCTCGCAAACGTGGTTTGAAGAATTGTTATCAGCACTCGCAAATTCATTGTTTGATTAATTGAATTGTATTTTTTTATGTATGTATGCATATGTGTGTGCTTGTATGTGTATTTGTATTTTTGTATGCGCGTATGTATGTGTATGTATTTATAAATGTGCGTGAGTATGTATATATGTCTATCTTTATGTTTGGTTGTAGTTGTTTCTTCTTATGTTTGTATGTGTATGCATCTGTCTGTTTATATGTATGCATATTTTTATGTACGTGTGTTTGTTGTTGTGTATGTATGAATGTATAGATTTGTATATTTATGTATATAAATTTGTTTGTATGTTAGCTTGAATGTATGCATGTTAGTATGAATGTGTGTGTGTGTATATCCATGCACCGTCGTGTATTTGTGTGATTATGCGTTCATGCTAAGTCTCCATCAGTCATAACTTTGTTTTTTCTGTTCTCGACAGACAATAGCAAGAGTTAATGAATTACATAGAGCATTTTAAACAATTCTGCTGCCATATTTGTTAGAGTAAATGTTGTTAATATGTCTATTTCGAACAATCTGGTTAGGACAAACGAGGCAATTTGTAATTTTTTAACGCGTAGTTTAAGCTTGCATACTTTATTATGGAAATCAACACCACGCGCATACTCAGGCTTAGTAATGGAGAGCACGCGCACATCAGGTCAAATTTATAATTAAATAGCAATAAGAAATCCCAACTCTAACGAAGTTTATAAATTACGTGGCATATGGTGCTCATATGTGGATGCTTAGCGTACTGGTGAATTCGAAAATTAATTCTATTCATTGTGTAGCCTGTCGCACTCATTAGACACTAAAAATGCAAGAAAAAGACACTAACAACATCTGGCTATGTGAGCTGGCTGCTCTAATTTATATTTCAACTCCTCGCATGACCATGAATTAGTTTGTTTTATTTTAATCGATACGATGCATCTGAATGCGTATTTCTTCAGTTAGGAAGTGTAGATAGGAGCAAATTCGCTGTAATCTTACTTTTCTATTCGGTGACACTGGTTAGCACTAATTTGAATCACTGGCGCCCTTCCTTATTGCGTATATATATATATATATATATATATATATATATATATATATATATATATATATGTAATATATATATATATATATAAATAGTCAAATTTATTTTTAACCATGCGCGTTCGTGCCATGTTCAACACTTCGTCCATGATTTTACGTACCTAGTAACAAGTTAGTTCGAACAGGTGTTGCCACATTTTACACATTGTTGATACTTATTATATATTGTGAGTTGGCTCTAAAGCATTATTGTGTGAAGTTGACTCTATTAATTCTTGAATATTCATTCGTATGGTAGCTTGAACTGCCAACTGCCGCACTTTTATTGACCAAACAAATAATTCGTTTGAGGCATAGTGCTCGCCCCTACTGATAAGTCTCCACTCAGCACGACATGCATATGAACGTGATATTTCATTGTTCGTTCATACTGATTTGGTATATCCCTCTGGTGATATTTAAACTAATTTGATACTAGCTACACAATACCTAATGCACAATTGAATATGTATATCCTAGTTCTCCGAAACAAATTATAAAAAAGCGTATATATTTAATTGCATGATGTTGTGATTACCTTGAAATGTGATATCTGATACCGCTAGAGGCCAGAGTATGTGGAGTTTTTTAAGTAAAATTTGTGAATAATTGGTTGTAATTCTTAATTTTGAGTATTTCAGCCTACTTTCGAAATTATAGCTTCATGTGTTAAATACCTTGCTTATACTCAACAAAATATTTGTATATTCGTTGTTTTGGAGAACTTATATATATGAACCTATGCGTTACATATTGCTCACTTAAGTTGAATTGAATGATGTCATGCTTACCGCGAAATGTGATAACTGATATCGATCAAGGCTCGAGTGTATGGATTAACTGAAGTAGCAGCTGTTCAGAAATTGTTGTAATTCTCAATTTCGGTGAACTATAGCATAAATTGATATCCATCAGGTTGGAACCATGTACCGACTTGGAAACCATAGTGTTAGTATCATGTACCTTTTCGGTACAATAATGTTGGTATCGGTTACTAACACAATAGCCATAGTGTTAGTATCCTTTACAGACTCGGTATATATATTATATAGTATGAGTTAGCGTTGAAGTCGCATTGTCGTAAACTTTATATGATGTTAGCTTCACTATTGCAGGTTTACACATTCGTCGGTGTACCGTCCCTATTATTCCACATTCCTCACCCAAATATGTAGTGGTTAAAGGGCGTAATACCGAAATAAACAGTGTATTAAATAAAATCATAAACATACTTTCGGCATGCAATCTCCATGCATCTTTTCTCTCACTCTCTCTCTCTCTCTCTCGCTGTACGCCATTCTATTAATCTAGGTGTCACCAAGGCGTGGTGGATTTCCGACCGGCAATCGGATCTCCTATAAAATACCACATGAGCCCGACGACGGCACCATGACTCGGCGTGTGTTCCCCGCCACAAAAAGGTTCAACAGCCACAGGATTACATGGACTCCTGGACAGTACCCCGTACTTCCGAATGGCGAATGAGCTCTCAGCAGCCACCGGCAACCATGCAACTTACTGCTGCCTTGCAGACTGCGCTTGGATGTTCAAAGGCTAGAGGTGCGTCCTCGATCAAAAAGCCGAGTGGTGAGGGGACACCACTTGTACCAAATTCCCAAGAAACTCCATGAAATGTCACTGGAGCCGGCTTATCCTCCAAAAGGAGTCAGCCGCAGTAAAGTAAAGTAAAGTAAGGTGACCAAAACAATCGTGGATTTAATTAACTAAAAGTAAACAAAATATATTCCTATAGTTCATAGGTTAAAGAGGAAAGCCAGATTAAACATTATATAAAACTTATGGCAACGGTGGTTTGAGACAGCACACAAATATGCATTAACTAAATAGTTACCGGGCCATCAAAATAAATAAGCACACAAAAAAATACATGTAGCTCAAATCTAAATATGCAAACATAATTTTTTAAATTTATTAACGTAGTTTTTGTGGCGTTCTACATGTAAAGCAGATAAAAATTTACTTCATAATGATTTTTCTGTCAGTCAGTCAATCACTCAGCTATTATTTTGAACTACTATACGAAATTTTTTTATTATCAAGGTTGCGATCTTGATATACAAGCCTGGCCCATTATTTACATATATTGTCCAATATAAACTAAGCATTGCATAGTGTAGAAATGGCAATTCATCCAGTAGAACGTTTTCGTCCTTATTGGGAACTCATCAAGTACATTCCAGAATTTGCCGCGGACAGGGCTCGAAATTGAGCAAGTCTGCTTTGGAATCAGGTTGGAGCTCCGTCCGCGGCAAATTCTGGCCAGTACATGATGAGTTCCACATGGACGAAACTGGTCTACTGATGAATTGCCTTTCTACACTATACAATTCCTAGTTTCTACTGACATATGTGAGTAATTCATGGGTCAGGTGCTTATATCAAGATCTAAACCTTGATTATAATTGTTATCACCATGCGCGCAACCAATGTTCGTTTAATTTTACTATACGACAACTTAGCCAGGCAGTCAGCTCGATCTAGCTGCATTACTAGACAGCATGAACAAATAGTATAATCTCATGTACACGCGTTTCGTGCTTAACGGAAACTCATCGGTGGCAGCTGGCATTAGGACTCAAACCCTACATATCTGATTATAATATAAGGGACAGTTGGACATTTCATTCTCCTTTATATATGTATATTGAAGTATTAGAAGAATCAACATTATACATCCCTTTAGCAATGTGACTTTAAAGCTAACTCACTATATATAATTAGTATCAACACTGTAAAGAGTACCAACATCCTGATCTTATATTTGTTCATGCTGACTTTGGCATATCATTCTGTTCATATTTAAACTAATTTTACACTAGCTCTTTGTGTATTAGCTGTTACGTACCATGTAAAAGATTAGTTCAAATAGGACCAGAATGATAAACCTTAGTCAGTAAGTATGAGCTGGTACTACGCCCTATAGCCTTATATATTTGGTCATGAATTGGAGAGCTATTGGACGGTACAATCTCATATACGAATGTGTATTGAAGAAGTAATGGAGTTAACTTCATATAAACTCATGAACTGTCCAACAGTCAAACAGTAGAAGAAACGATGGTCAATGTCATGAGCAAAATTAAGTATAACTGAAATACGTGAAGCCAGATGAATACAAGGGTCATGGTTATACCTGACTCCAAATTAAACAAGAATGTTCAAACAGTAGCATTGAAATATAGTATACATACCGATTTAAAACAAACTCTTACCCTAAGCACTAAACTTCGCAACGCAGTGGAAAAACATGAACAGCTACACACGTCAGGATTGTATTAAATGCCTGGTACAGGCTATAATCTCATGCATGTTGGAAAGTACGAGCCAAATTAGGGTATGAAAGAGAAAACATAGAATTGCATGCAAATATGAGCATGTTAGTTAATCATATATTCCTGGTAATAAATATGAGATGGAACATCAAATTAACTAGAATAGCTTTATTATATCGAGGAGACTGATTAGAGAATCTTTTGTAATTTAATTCTGAGATAATTTTCGGATTATCTTATTATTTTAACTTTTTCACTTGCTATTCTACCGTATCTCCTAACTCAGGTCCCTTACAGGGTGTACCAATTATTAATGAAACTTAACGTTGAATATCACCTTTTCTTTCTAATATCGTGATAATCTTTCTTTCAATATCTTTAAAAATCTTTTTTGTCTGAGCAAAATTTGTTTTAACTTATTATCTTATATGATCTTATTATGTTACTACCTCTTGAGTATTTGTCTAACCAGGAAATTATAACTAGTATATTCACATTATCTTGCTACCTTCCTTACTATGGAGATTAATCGTAAATACTTTGTTTAAATAATAAGCCTATAGTGTGCCATGAGGGATTGAATTTAATCGCTTAATTTTATTTTTATGAACTTACTCGGGCAGGTAATTATTTTAAACAATAATTTTTCGTGCGGGTGGTGGTAACATTTCATGGAGTTTCCTGGGAATTTGGTACAAGTGGTAATCGCCATTCCAATTGTATTTAACCAGTCGTCGAACAACATAACAAAACTACCGCCAGCCGCAACGCACTGACGCATTTCGACCTTCCATGATCATCATCAGAGTAAGATGGAAAACTGACTAGCGAGGATCAAACCGCATTGAAGATATATGGAAATCAAAGTTAGATATGCGGCTCTCAGCTCTAGCAGTCTCGCATACATTGAACTTGACTGGAAATGTCGGCTGCACAATTTCTATGTAGTCACGAGCATTAACTCATTGCAGGTAATTATGTTTAACAGCTTTATTCAAACTTCTAAATACCCACGCAGACACAAACACGTGACGCACACTTATCTAGTGAAAAGTCAATTATGGTTAAGAGATCTACCGGTAAGTGTAAATTAAGCCTTTTAAACGAAATCTACCACTTTATTTAATAGTTGTCAAATCTATAGGTGCCGTGAGCCCATCGTTGACAAAGGAAACCGGAAATGGACATAAATTTTCCTTGAAAAATTGAGAACGGTGTACGTATTAGACTATACTTCGCCAAAACTAGGCCTGATTATTACTCAATTCCGTGGAGCAAAATTTATATATAATTATTTAATTATTATGATTGGCCTAAATCATCCATAAAGAATTAAATTTTGGTAGCTTCATTGCTTCATTCATCCATCAGTGATTGCGTGAGTTATAATGACATTTATACAAATCGGACTTACAAGTTAATAAAAATATGATAATTCCATTCCTTCACGCCTTCTGATGAGTTTTAACTGTTTGTGTTCAACACCGGAGCATGCCAAAACCGCAACACACATTTAATAGGATAAAATCGGTAATGTGGTACTAATTTCTAACAGTCTCACGCACATTTTCTTGCCTGGAATGTTGGTTCCATAAATTCTATGCTGTCATAAGTGTAGTTTTTTTCAGTAGCTTACCCCGCATTCTTATGAGTTATAAGATTTAGCAAATTTTAATTAATTATCGTTTCGAATGCGAATAAATTGCGCAGTTGTCATTCCGGTTAAATTACCCGGACCTGGTTTTGTCTTACAGAAGTTTGTTCCCAATTCCTCTTTTTTAATGAAATATGCCCAAATACTTTGTTTAGCCAGTAGTTCATTCTTTCAAAACAAGTGTGCTCGAATTCCAAGGCATAGGACCTAATTTCTATTGGACTTTACTGCGGCTGACTCCTTTTGGAGGATAAGCCGGCTCCAATTTCATGGAGTTTCTTGGGAATTTGGTACGATTTCTATTGGACAGTATTAAATCGTTCTATGATTATAAACATGAATCGCATGTGAGCAACATAGTTTTGCAAATTTCATGCAACGTTGCACCCATGAAGCTTGCCTAACCCGTTCCCTGTGTCAGTGCCAGTGAAGTATGCGTTATACCTGGGTTTCTTTCATTTTAGTTAAGGCAATCATATTGAAAATTGAGCTAGCCATAGCCCACGTTTTTTCAATTAAATCTGTTCATTTTTATGTTTATTATTTTGACGTATATATATATATATATATATATATATATATATATATATATATATGTATATATATATATATAGCTGTCATTTTGTTTTCAAGGGATACTAATTTTGTCGTTTTCGGTGTCTTCTGAACACATAAAATATTATTGCCTGAGCATTGTGTCTAATTCACTTCTAATTTTGTCACTATGTCGATTTACTGTTAAAATAGGTGACGTGGATTAGCAATAAAACTATCATCAAATATCCTGATGTTTGTAAACTGGCTTGACGACAAATACATAAATTTATCACGTGTTTGCTTGGTTTTGTTTCCTCAGTGAAATTTGTTAACCTCACAGGGTTGAACAATTCGCAATTTCCGAAGATGCTGGTTTCCTTGTCTACGTTTTATCTGTTACAGGCCGAGCGTAATTATTGCTTTTGTTGTCGTTTAGACCATTCATGCTGCTGGGGCACATTTCGCGATTGATAATGATGAATTTGAAAACTATAATTGTTGGTTTCAATGTCACAGACACTTCTGACACATAAACAGCTAGATTTTCTATTTGTATCAGAAGCCAATTACTGCCGTTTTACCTCTCCAAATCTAGTGTTCCATAACATTAATACTATGCTCATACTACACTGGAATCCTCATATATATATATATATATATATATATATATATATATATATATATATATATATGGGTGTGTGTGTGTGCATGATCCCAATCTTGAGGGAGGCCGATAGCAGAAATTTTACAGTCTACTTTATATATCGATATAAATAGGCGTTTTGTACGTGACAATGAATAGTTTACATATTTATGCGGCATTGAATCATCAGGGCTTAAATATTAATGTATTGCTGTGGTATTTTTCTTCCTTTTTATACCTTTAACATTCTAGCGCAGTAACTGATACACAGTCCAAATAACTAAACAACCGCCCTTGTATTTTTATCATTAGAAGTATTAAAAGCACGCAAATAAATAACAGAAAAATCGCAGGTAGATAAGTTGACATCCGGTAAAAACATGTAGCAATCATGTTAGAAATATATGCTAGTATTTCGCGGACCGTTTTCGGAGATGTAAAATTTCCCATGTGTTATATTCATTGCAAAAGTGCCGCACCTGAAGCATAGAAGAGAACATGAAGATAAACCAAGCCAACATGCCACAGAAGATCTTCTCATAACATAGTCCGGAGTAGAAGCTGGAAGTATTTAACAAATTATTTGGACAACTTGATTTCGAGATCAATTCTTAGTACTGAATGTGCGACTCCAGCAAAAGCCAAAAGATAGACCCACTAATAGTGTCATTCGTCAATTGTTCTATATAGGAAATATTTCCAATTATTACAATAAAAGAAGAAATTAGACGCATCACAAATGCTAATTTCCAACTGCTGACGTTGACTTCATCAGAAATACACACTGGGTGAAGCGCGTGTACTCCAAAGGCCAATCGCCCCATGCCGCCAAATCCGACACAGTTAAAATATATCTCTGCAATAGGCAATATATGGGCCGCAGTAGGAAGCAGTTGTCCACAATTGCCAACCGTAGTGCATCGTAGATTATTATTTTGGATGGTATCAGGGCATTACGCAGACTTTACACATTTCAGCTTTCCATGTAAAGCTAATATGGCAAGGTTAACATCAATTCACGAAGCAATGACGAAAAGGCAATGAATGTCAAGCATCAGCATAAGCACGTATCTAAACCTCGATATCCAGTTCAATTGTCTTCAAATTACTACATCCTTAATGTCAAAGGCGCATAACTCATCCTACTCTGCAACACCAACAATTTAAAGTGGAAAAAACAATAACAAAATGGGTATTAAAGCTAGCCTCCATTCAGAATTAGGCAATACAATGATAAAATCAGCATGTGTACAAACGACAACAAGGGCTTGTCTAGGAAACTTAGATTAAATCATATTTGCGAAAAAGGGATATACACCAATCCAATTGTGGTTATCCATTGGAAACCGTTTTCCTTTTTTGTTTTGTTTTAAACTACTTTTTTATAATTTTCTCGTAGTTAAGCAGCAGTGAAGTATCAGTAATTGGGTAAAATTTTATTACTGTCTGTGATGATAATAGTAACAATAATAATACTAATGCTACTACTAATAATAATAATACGTTGTAGTTATATAGTTGTGGAGCATCAGTTTATTATACTGGTGCATTTCTATGTATTATTAATGGTATTAGTATTAGTAGTTGTATTATTATTATTAGTAGTAGTAGTACTAGTAGTGATGGTGGTAGTTGTATTAGTATTAGTAGTGGTGGTGGTATTTGTGGTAGTATTAGTAGTAGTAGCAGTAGTAGTACTAGTAATAGGTAGTGGTAGTCGTAGTAGTAGTAGTAGTAGTAGTAGTAATAAATATACAAATATATGTATTTTGCCCTTCGTGCTTCCTGCTCGCTATCAAAATTTACCGTGCCTTTTAAAAATGAAAAAGAGAACAATTGCGTTTTATAACCAATTATAGAAGCACCACTGTGAATACAACGTATTACGACCAGACGTGTGCGTTTTGTCCTAAGGAGTCACTAATTGGAAATTAAACTTGACCTTTTACACGACATTCTCACTCAGCGTTACTTATCTGACAATGGTTCCATAAGTATTACGCGTTAGATACTGCTACTACTAATAATTCTCCTACTATTACTATTAATAATACTAAACATATTAATAATATTACACAGCATTAATCCAGCATAATATACTAATTTCTGCGATTATTAGTCCTCCGTTTGAATACTTCTCTGATACCACACAAATGGCTTTGTTTACCCTCTGGATGGAGTTTTTAGATCAGCCCAGCCGGCTTTTTTGTCACAACCAACGCTCCTTAATGTTACCAAACACTAAAGTCACAATCACAAATTGATGCAGTGGCGAAATTAAAATTCGTTTATCGATTTGTTTTTAATTCGGATTTGCCTGCATGCGTGTAGTTGTACCAAGTTGTATGCATTTACTCAATGTCGTTACAATACAAACAAAAATTAATCATGATCACCTAAACCAAATGTCTTTCAGCA